>BMAO01024754.1:211760-470942 GCA_019973975.1 Trichonephila clavata
AGATACTCAGGACCTTTCAACCTTGCTGGAGTTTACACACACTGACCAATAGGTCATGAAATCGAAGTTTTTTTTATGATATCACCATCACAAACAAGAGGTTTACTTTTTTTAAACTAAAAAATAGAAACTTATCAAAATTAGTACTGGCCTAGTGCATTTTATTAGGAAATACAAGCATGTTTTAAGTTATCAATTGTTTGGATCTGGTACAGGAAACTAAAAACAAAGAACCCATAAGAGGGTAGTTTGTCGTAATATAAATACTTCAAGATTCTATGCCCTTTGGCACAAGAATCCATTGTGTCACACCATAAAACCACCAAATAAGGAATGTAAAAGATTCCTTTTAGTTCTATCAGGGTCTCTTATCAGACCTCCAATTTCTCGATGTGTAAAGTATAAGCACCGGAGTACATTGTATACCAGACAATCAGAAGTCCTCATAATGTGACTAGACAAGATATGCCTCTTAAGGAGGATTTCTCGAAATGGGTGAAATACCTGGCTGTCTAAGCTCTGGGACCACTTTAAGGAAGAATGGTGCCATATTCTGAGCAGCAAATTAACAATTGGTAATAATATTTATAGCTTATTAAAGTTTGTTTGTTAAATGGAAGTTATTTGATCTGAATTAATTGACTTATGAAAATTTTCGAAGAATCAGCAAGATACCGAATTGTACTCAACTTCTACTGGAGATGCAGGATCAACAGCGAAGATTCATATTTGCAAGCAGGTCCTTAATCACATTTCATGGGATCCAAGTCCATTTCTGAAGGCATGTTGTCGAGTCGTTAAGGTTTGAAGGAGACCTTGCAAAGAACAACGTTTTCCGAGCATGCCTCGGACACGCTTTATTGGGTTTTAATCAGGTGGACATGCTGGTCATTCCCTTCGAAGCAGTGTTTCATGTTCCATGTATTGGCTGGCCACGCAAGCTCTATTTGCTACTGCTGTCCGTAAACATAGCATCTGGACCGATAGCTACCAGATATGGAAGAACATATGGGTTGAGGATTGCATCCCATAACAATAACAGCTGTCATTGAACCAGGACGAAAAACAAGGATGACTGCCAACTGATATCCTTGCTCAAACCATGACATCAGCAAGACTGTAGCTGTCATTCATTGCTGTTGTGAGCTTGATATAGAGTTCCTGGGATTCTTTAAATGTTGGGAATATTATTTATACAAAATCAGGAATCATCAGTGAACAATGCATTGACCTATTGCTGTAGTGTTCGAAGGATGAGTGATCCAGAGCCCACTGTAACCCAGCTATTCAGTGAGGTGACATCAATTGCACAGGAACTGGTGATGGCCTTGGATACAGGCAACTTTCATGTAGCCATTTACAACAGTCTGTCAGGATATCGCTATTCCTGATGACAACAATGTTCTAAAAAGTTGAAGAATTGAACTAGCCCAATAACGCTGAGCTTGCAGACACAGATAAAGGTCATCATGGACAGTTGTAACCTAGGACATCTACTATTACTATATCTTCAGACATGACAGTTGGTTCTTTTTGAGAGATTTCTCAAGTGGCTAATGGTCGAACGGCTGACATTCAAGGCTCGGGTAATCTCCGATGGTTGTTCCATAGAATGGATTCGTCCAATTGCATAGCACAGCTATGTTTTCCCTCAAACACTGTCAACACATTTTAAGAAATGAGCACCAAACAATGCAAAGTAAGAAATAGAAATCACTTAAATTAACCAGTTTTATATCTTTCACATTTCACTGCTATGTACATATGCAAATTTTGTAGCCTCTTCTTGAGTTTTTACACTCATTTTGCCCTTTTTTTTTTGAAAACAATAAAATCCTTGTGCACCACTAAGTATCACACAGGGCTCACAGAAGTATTAATCACACATAACTACACATTAGGGTTACAAACATTTACAAGAAATTCACAGAACTTTTTAAAAAGCACTTATGGGTGGAAAGAAGTTGAAGATTAGGAGGCCAATTTATGTTAAGTCCCTTGAAAATCAATCTGAGGATATTTTGTTGTTTATCAAACTTGGAACACTGAAGGAGCACATGTTCTACATTTTCCTCATCACCTATATCACAATCACAGGAAAGATGACGGAACTAAATTAAATTTATTCAAATAGCTTTTAAAGTTGTCATGACTAGTTAGCAAGAGTTATTTTATAATTAGTACAAAAACCCATTTTACCATTTGTTGCTTATTTTTTTTAGACAGAGCAGTTAACCCAACAGAATCGAAACAAATTAAAATGCCATAACCAAACAGCCCATTGCAGATTAATTTCTCCCTATAAATTATTTAATACTCAAATTTCTAGATTTTTATTTCCTTTCACATACAATATTGTGCAAACACGTAAAATAAAAACAGCAAATACGGTTATAAGCACCAGTTTTAAACTGGAAAAAAAAATATATTAATCTTTAAAAAAACCCATTTACCTGCAAGAGTAGTAACCTTTGTGCTTTTACTTGACAAAGGCAATCTAGAATTCCAAGTGGTAGTTCTGTAAAATAAGGGAAAAAATTTATGTATTATATAATCCTAAAAGCATGAGACATTTGAGATAAATATCTTTTTATTGAAATTACATAAATTTTTTAAAATCTCTTTTGTAAGAAATGTAATCTTGTTTAGAAGTTTTGTCAATACAGAAAGGAAAGTCATTGAAATGTTTACTTTAGAGAAATATTTAATAGATGCAGATATAGGCAACTATAATAAATGCAATTTACATTTTTTTTTTTAAAAAAAGAAAAATGCATATATATGAATTACCCTGAAAAAAAAACTTGCACAATGAATGATAAATTCCGTTGCAAGAATCGATATTTGCTCAGAATACTATACACATATCATTGCAAAAGAAAATGAAGATTATGTTTAGTGGAAATATCAAAGCATATTTTAATTTTTTAAATACTTACTGTATTCAGAAAACTAGTAATATGGAAGTGACTGTAAGGAATAATTATATAATAAAATTAAGAATAGCTATCTAAGGAAGAATTACTAGTGGTCTAGAAAATTAATCCTATCAGAAAATCAATAGAACAGTTAAATACAGAAGAAAGCTGGAAATATCAATAAATATGAAGGATTTCAGCTATTGCATGGTATCAAATGTGATTTTTTAAAATAACTATTCCAGCTTTGCTAATGACAATTTAAAAATCTATGAATTTTTTTTTGAGAACAAAAAACTTTTTTTTAACAATTATGTTTAGAAAAGAAACTTGCCTGATATTTTCTTTTTTTCCCTCAGCACTAGTATTCATTTGGCTTTTAAACTGTGCCACTTTATTGGCAGGTATGTCAGATTCATTACTTTTCTTGGGTATGACAGATTTTCTACTCGCAAAAGATAGCATCTTGTTATAAGAACCTTCATTCCATTTTCTTCAGCCGTATTTTTAGTGCATAATTTAACATGAGGTAATAAAGAATATCTAGGCTTGGCAATGTTTAATATTTTTCCATTAACTGCATTTTTAGATGTGCCAAGTTGGCAAACTTTAGCCACTGACATATCTTTCTCCTTTATTTCAGGTTTTGAGATACAGTTTTTATTAATATTATCGCATACTGAGTTTGATAATTTTCTGACAGGCAAATTTGAAACACTGTAATCCTTATTAAACTTTTTAGAATTCTTTTTATTTCTATTTGGAAAAGATCATCATTGTTGGAGGGCAAATCTGCAATTTTACATGAATTTAAAATGTCATCACACCTTTGTACAGAGCATGCAATTACTGGGGCTGACTTTAATTCAGAATATTTGGCTTCTAATGAAGCTGTATGCAATAGTTTGGGGATATTTTGTTCTGTGCTTTTTAATACTTTTTTACAATTGCCAATTACAGAACCAGGATTTTTTGTTTCCTGATTTTTTGTTTGTTCTTCAGCATTAGTAAAGTATACAGACTGAGAAAATGATTTGAATGTGACTTGGGTGTTTGTAGAAATATTTGATTTTTTACCATTTACTGGTGCTTTAAATTTTGGTACAAGTTCATTAACACTAACCTTGCTTGAAGTTTGCAAAGGTTTTTTAAAATAAGTTCTATGCCAGAGAGTATTTGAAACTTTTGTAGATGTTTCAGGAGGAAAACTGGCTCTTTTTATTTCCTTAACAGTTTTGCTATCTGAAGACAGGTTGTTACTACAACTTGTAGAAAATGTTGAATTAAATTCAGAAACTTTATTGTTTGCTGTTTTTGATTTATAAATATTAGATTTGTTCACAGGCAAAGTAGAAATTTCTTTTGTTACCTTCTTAGAACAGACTATTTTTGTAGGCTTGGCTAATGACTTATTTCTAGCATCTCTATTAAGTTGAAAAGAATGAATTTTAGAAAAAGATTTATCTTTCTTGCAATCTTTTTCAGAAAAAAAAGCATTTCCATTTGGTTGTGATTTTATAAATTTTGCTTCTTCAGAAATTTACTATTTGAATTTGAAAGATGTTGATATCGTGTTTTAATTTGAGTTTTTTCAGAAAAAACAGTATTCGTAACTACCGAAAATTTCTGAGATGTTCCCTCTGTAGAAACAATGCCAGTTTGGTTCAAATTAATATTAACTTCTCTTGAGGCATTTTCCAGAAAAATGTTTTTAATTAGTGCTTGAGATTTTAAACTTTCAGTTTTATCAGAAGCATCAGTGCAAAGAGTTAAATTTGTTTCCTCATTAGTTCTCATGTTGTCACTTTCATGTTTAGCAAAAGAAGCTTCTGTAAATGCTTGCTGTGTCTTAACATCAGAAAAATCATTATCAAAATGGAAAAAAATTTCCCCATTGGTATTTTTGGGATAAGCAGCACTTGTAATGGGTTTTTGTGTTTCCAGTTTTTTAGAAGAATTATCATCATAAACCTTAATTTCAACCATAGCATTTTCAATTAAAGTAGATTTCTGTATTTTCAGTTTATTAGACAAATCATCGCTAAGTGAAGTTTGAATTTCATCTTTATAACGTTCTGAAAAAGTATCATTAGTAATTATTTCATGTGTTTTCTTTTTATCAGAATTATATTGTCCATCAGTTTTATTCCTGCCACTTTTAGAAAATTTAACACTTGCAACATCCTTATGTTTTTTACTTTCATCACAAAAATCATCACTGGGAGATTTATTTTCAATATTGGCATTTTCTACTAATGGCAATATTACAGATTTAATTTTATCAACAGACTCTTCATCACAAAGACTTAAGCCCATTTCATAATGAAGTTTTAATTCTTTATCAGAATTTTCAGAAGTTACATTAAAAATTTGTTTTGGGTACTCTGAAGCTCTCATTTCAGTGACATAATTATTATCACATTGTAATAAATCAATTCTGTCATGTGTTTTATTTTTGCAATCAGACTTTTCGCAAAAAGTTTTATTTGTGACATCTTCCTCTAAATTAAAAGAGCATTTTGCATTTGTTGCTTTAGTTGGACTGTAATTAATAATGAATGTTCTTTCACAATCAGGAATATAATTATTTTTGCCTTCACTCAAAACAAATGTTGAATTTAATATTCCTGTTTTTTCAAGCTTACCATCTATACTTGATGATACATTTTTTGCAGAGGAAAAATTAGAATTGCCTACAAGTGATGCTGTTTCTAAAGAAACTGATGATTTAATATTAAATGTGCAGTTCAAAATATCCGGGCAATTTTGAATGCTGCCTGTTCTTCTGTTACAGTTGATTTTGTCAATATCGGAAAGAGTCTGCGTTTTATTTAAATCTCTAGTTTCTTCCTTCACTTCAAATACTTCTTGCAATGTAGAATTTCCACCTCCAGAATTTTTATCAAATCCCTCATTTAATAAAAGAGAAGAAATTAGTTGAGGAGGTGAAAATGCCTTTGAAGTTGAAGTTAATGGACGTGAATTTTTAAAGTCATCAACATCAAAATCAATTTCAAATTTAATTTGGTTAGATCCAGCTATAATAGGCTCTACATCTTTTCAATTTGAAGAAAATGCCATTGAGCATCATTAGTAACATTTGTCTCCTTTATTTTAAATTGACTATTCACAGAAGACTTTGGAGTGCTACTGCATCTATGCTCATTTTCAAAATAATCTAAAGGTGTAGTATTATTCTTAAGAAATAAATTCACTTTATTGATACAGTTGTTTGGAGGAGAAAATACAAATACAGATGAATCATCAAGATTATGCACAATTTCATTTAAATTTTGATCTGAAAAGTCTTGAGCTGCTTTACAAAGATCAAAAGTCATATCTTCAGTTAATAAGTCCGAAATAATACCTAAACTTTCTTCTGAATCCAAGCGATCAATGTTTTCTTGTTCAGATTTTTTAGGCAAACTTTCTTTCTTTTCATTTATACAACTAAATGTACATTTATCCAATCTCTCGAAACTTGTTTCAGCTATATCAGATAATTGTTTAGGTTCTAATCCCTTAAAAATATCAAATGTTTTATTCAGATCTACATTGGAATTATAATTGGAATAATTTTCTTTAAGTTCTTCAGGGATCTCGCGAGGTTTTATAAAGGAATCATCTGTTTTACAAACATTTGAGTCAGAAGCAAAGTAATTAACATCAGATTCCTTTGTTATATTGTTTTTTAAAACATAATTCAGTGTCTGTTTTTGCTCTGTCATTTAATTCTGTAACTTCATGTAAAGGAACAAATATGCCATAATTATCTTTACAAGTAAAATATCTAACATTATTGGAAATTCCATTAGTTTCACCAATAGGTTCATCTAATTCAATGCCACACCATAATCCATCATTACATATTATTTTTCCAAAATACCTTAGTGTTCCATAATTGATTCCCTTTATACAAACTCTTTGTCCAATCAATTTATCCCAAGTCAAATGGGCAAAACAAGTTTCAGTCATTCTGATTTATGTTTTTAAAGGATAAGTTATATTTACTTCCTTTATATATTATGTATCAGTTATACTGAAAGAATGATAGAAAGTACAAATTTATAAGCCTGTTTCAAATATCTCCACCTGAAAAGATACAAGAAAAAATTAAATATTTATGAAATGCAGAAAATCATTAACTGTAGAGATATGAGAGAAAACCTCTTCCCTTATATATATTTTTTAAAACATCAAAACAAAAATTATTTTCTAATAAATAAAAATACAGTAAAATTCAAAAGTTTCACAATTTTGTAAACCAAAGCTTTTTTTATTAGCAGAACAAACAAACAAACAAAAAAAAAAAAAAAAATCTAAGAAGAATTTACCATTCTTATTTTTAGTTTTGAAACACATAATTAAGCATGTTGGTCTGATTTTATCTAACATCTGAGCCATTCCCATACATAGTTTTTGGAGATTTGAACATATTGTCAAACATGTTTTGATAGCCCTAGAAAAGTAACTTAAAAAAGGAGACAAGAGCTTGTGACTATAATTTAAACTTTTGCCTGTTAGAAAGCTGTAGAACTTTTTTCAATAAACTATTTCTCAGAGTAAAATTAGCAGTTATGGTAAAATTTTGATTGAATTTCTAGATTTGGTCAATGCAGTAAAATGCTTTAATGAGCATATATCTGAATTTTTTTTCATGAGATGGGAAGGAGGGGAGGGAATTTTCTAATAAAAGGTTTGGTAGAATGAAAAATTTCAATAAAATAAGTATTATAGCTGGGTGAGTGAGAGTGATTTTGGGGTTTATTGGCGCAAGAGCCAATTTCGGCTATACTGCGCCAAACATTTGTTTACATTTCTCTTTCAAATTTCCATTTAGCGCTTAATTTTGAATTAGATGAATGGGACTCTAAGCAATTAACACATTTTGGCTCCAGAGTACAATCCATGGAAGAATGTCCAACGGATGCATATCTAGAGCACGTTAATAGACCACGGCAAGAAGTATGAGTGTCCCTGGCATTTAAAACAGCGCAGAGGATTCAATATATAGGGGATTACTTTACAATTTAGGTATCCAGCTTTAATGGTTGATGTAATTTAGGGCTATTGAAGGTTAGAATTAAATGTTTAGTGGGATAAAGCGACGAGTCTTTTTTATTGTAATTCTTCTGACCTGGGTAACACCCTGGTAAGAAAATCCTTCCATAATTTCTGTTTCAAAGGCACAAATGATCTGGTTTGGAGATGACATCTCAACAAGAATTCAGAGATCTGTGAGAATTTACTGTTAGCGGAGAATCAATAAAGGTTTTAGCCAGCAAGAACGATTTGCTTTGTAATGCAGAATTAGTCTCGATAAGTAAGTCACCGGATTGTAATTTTTTAATGGATTTTGGTTCCCCACTGATTCCTATTAATGCTTTGTGAACAACAAACAGATTTCAATTTTTGGTTAAGATAGAATTAGAAAGTGTGAACATTTTGCAACATCGTCAATGTTTAAGTTGGGTAAAACAAGGCCTTTACCCAGGCACAACATATTCCGATCCATAAGCAAGAGAAGAACTTCATTCTGGCATGCCTCCACCTACCACGGAGTCCAACAAGGGAGGCAGTGTGCTGGTCAACTGACAATAGTCAGGCACGGCTCTTACTTGAAGTACACCTAGAATATAGTGCTACAGCATCAGGGTGAGGATCCAACAGGTAAACCCACCACCCCTTATCTGCAGCACTAACCCTACAGCAATGTCTCTCTGGGGATATCGAAGAGAGGTATGACCAGCCGATTGACAGGAGCGGGCCCACTCTTGCCACTCGCCTACAGCGAAGCATGAGCCAAAGGGAACGCAGAGGTATCCTCAGGACACCATTTTCCTCCTTACGGTATGCCGCATATGGCAAACATGCGGGTCGGAAAACCAACAGTGTTAGTAAAAAAAAACACTCAAAAACAAGTTATAATACAAAATAAATAGTTGCAAAAATTAAAAAACTAATTAAATGCAATACAAAATGAATACAACAATATGTTATATATATAAATAACTAATAATGATTTATCTAATAAAAACAAAATCAACAGTTGTATACACTTACATTCGAAACAGTAGTCTGTAGTCCAGACGGGAAAGGAAGTAAAGAGGAAATGGAATGACAAGAAAGAGAGTCGAAAATAGAGAAGGGTCACTAGGGTACCCCAAGGTTGTGACACCAGTGTTTACCAAAGACTGTTAACCCCTTGGGAAAAGGAAAATATCAATAGGGCACCTTGGGATTGTGACACCCGTACTCCTCTAAAGAAAGTGAGCCCCTGAGGGGGTATTATAACTGGACTTTCATTCAACAGAAAATCAAACATCATAAGTTGGAAAAATAACATTATGGATTCAGTAATATATTAATACAGGGAAACTACCATTTTCTTAAAAAAATAGATGAACATTAAAAATTCCCAAAATATTTTTAAAAAATAACATTACCATGTTAAAATTATTTGTCGAAGATATCAAATTTATTTCTATTCAGTACATTCTTGCTCTTTAAAATGTTTTCAATGAATTACTAATAAATCAAATAACACGAAAAACCCATATTAAAACTTATTTTTTTGCTCTTTAAACAGAGCAATTCCATTTTATCTCCTTCCATTACTGCAGAATTATCTTTTGTAAATGGAACTTAATGTTTGATAGGCATCGCCTATTTTTTAAATTCGTCCACAATCAAATTTGAAATTGTAAAAAAAAAACCCTACTTTGAATTAGATATTTTGTAGGATCAAAGCAAGCAACCCCAATGGGCCTCTGAAAAGGATAAATTGTACGCACAAAGCATAAAAATTGACAGGTATATAATAATATGAGATTTTACAATTGTATTTTTTTATCAAATTTAATTATAACATGAAGTTTTCAACTATGTTTTAAAGAATCTGAAATTTTAAACACAATAGATAATTTAAAAGAAAGTATTGGAAACAAAGTCACACTTGGAAGAGATTATGGTGCTAGTTTGATATCCTGGGTCTACTCGCTTGGTCGTTGTTTATGTTCGAAAAGATGGGCGTATAACATTACAATATTGTTACCTTGATATTTTTAACATCTGGCAATGTGGTTGCCATGGGGATAACATACATTAGAAATTCTTTTTAGCTTTTTCTCGTGGTAACCCTTTTTATTTCAGACGATTTTAATTCGATTTCTTTAAAAATTTAATCATTTTTATTGCATTTGCTCTTCTGTTTTATTTTGTGCTATTTTCGAATATGGATATTTCTAATTTAATAAGTGAGTACTAGGATATTTTATTTTATAAAGAATGTGAGTGTTGTCCTTTTAATTATTGCCTATAAATATATATCGTCCATTTTCACTTTATTTTACTTTTTAAAAATGATTTTTTTAACGTTCTTTATTCGATGAAATTTGTTGAAGGAACTAGCAGTTTTTGGAGCATTGCACATTTTAGTACTTTTTATTTGATATCCATTATGATTTTTAATATACATTATGTATTTTTTTTTATAAAATATAATACAAAAAATACAATTATTACTTTTGTGATAATTGTATAATATTCGTTATTTGTAATTGTTTTTTTAATTATATTTCTTATAATTATTAAATATGTTATTTATTTATTATGATGCAGTTTATTGATAATTATTTTTTTGTAATTTATTAATAATTATTATGTTAAACGAGTATTCTTATGTACACTTCTTATTACAATACGCTGTGGCTACTCTTTTTTATAATTACTATTAAATTATATTGTATGATTATTATATAAAATAATTATTACTACATAATATTATATTAATAGTATATATAATAATTACCATAAAATTATATTATAAGATTATTTATTATATATTGCATAATATTACTATCAATAAATATTTTTTAGATAAAATTGATTTTCACTTTTTTATTGATCTTGGTTATTCTCAATCTCTTCCTACATCCTTCATTTGAAATAAATTTTACTATATTTCAAAAGTTCGTTAAAATTATTTTTCTGATGATCGCTTACTGCTATGCTGCCATCTTGGATTCCATTCCAAAGACATGCGCTGCTTGGCGTGATTCTTTATCGCCCCAAGCAGCATTTGGCACATAAACCCAGGATAAAAGCTAGTTCCAAGATTACCAACAGATCTTTTTTTAAAGGTTTTTGTAATGCTTGGCTGGTATTTGCTATATGGTGACTTCTTAATGTAATTTATTGTACATAAGGATATATAAAAATGGTCTACTTTTAAAGTAATTTTCTTATTACTGTACTAATTCTCAAACTATTTAGCAGCCAATGTTTATGTAAACTTATATCTCATTAAATGATGTATGAAAGTTGACAATATAAATGGAATATTTTTCTATTTTTAGGGAAATAGATGAAAAAATGGATATGACCAATGCAGAAGGAAGATATCTCTTTGCCTTCTTATTTCTGGAAAATTAAAATGAGCTTGAGTAATTTCAGAGCCATACTTGTCAGAAATACAACAAACATTCTTAGAAAGGTTTCAAATCATATTGAAATGCATGTGTACTTCCTTCCTCCCCTTTTTAAACTGTGATCCAAATACTTTTATTCCAGTAAATATCTTCCGATTTATATAATATTTAAATATTTTCTTCCCAGGGCAAATAAAAGAACATTTTCTACAATACTGAAATAATTTTATTGCAGTGTGCAAACCATTTTGCTTCACAAAAATAGGTTATTTATGTTAACTTTTACAGGAACTATTTCATCAAAAAATATTAGGCCTTTCTTTGAAACGCAGTGTAAGACATTTGTAAAACTTGTATTGGAAGCTCTTAATTTGTAGAATAATTTTTATTTACCTTAGAGCAAAAATTTTATGATCTTACAATATATGAGACACAAAGATAAAATACGTTCGACTTTTGAGTTGTAACATTTTTAAAACAAAATATTAACGCACATTTCAGAAAAATTGTAAAAAATAAACAGTAGCATACTCACATTAAACATCAAATCAGTGCTAATAAAAAGCTACAGAATATTTAAAAGTCAAAAATGTTACGAAATAAATTTATATTTCATTGTAGTAAGTTAGTGTGAAAGTTTCTTAATTTTAAAATAACAGAACACGAAAACACTTCCTAAGATTTTAATGTAGCCATTAATTAGGAAATTTAAAATACAGCGGGTACATTTTGCAAATCATTTCACTTCATCGCTGTATTTATAGTGGTGCATAAAAATATTACATAACTGCAGATTTTTTTTAAAAATAATATAACTCAAAATAAATCAAATAATAAAAAAATGTGTTTTATATTTAATAAGAATAAATAAAATTCATATCTAAAGCATAAATGGGAAGAAGATGCCGTAGATGGGATAGAAGCCGTGATGTTTTGGTTGTTGAAAATTCTGGCTTTATTATACGTGGATAATTCGAGATTTATTTTCAACATATTTATCATCTGGAGTGAGTAAATATTAGCGTCACACTATTCAGCTACTCGAGGGCTTTTGGAGATGGACCTCGTAATTTTGAACCACGGTCAAGTGACGAGGACAACACCTGAGCTGGCACCCCCTCTCCTAACTTCTACACCACACAAACGAGAGAATGTTTGAGCATCGATAGATTTTTTTGTGCATTGCCCCCCTACATTGCGGGTCTTCAGTGGTATTGGGCTCGAACTCATGACACGCTGGCCACGAGTCCGTTACCTTGGTCACTAGGTTACCGCGGCCCCTTTTATTATCTGGAGCAGAAATGAATTTTCTTATACTATACTTATACAATATCAACAGCTTTTTGTAAATCGCTATTTTTTCGAAAATCTGTAAATAAAAAAAAGAGAAAAATAATGAAAATTATGAAATGTGTAAGCTACTGTACTGTATATAAGTGTATATTCCCCTCCAAATTGTAACAAATTCCTTGTAACTATTACATCTAAAAAAAACCCAGTATGAAATAATCTATGTTGTAAAAAATAAATCATCTCTGAATATATATATATATAAAGTAAGAAATTTTTTTCAGAAAAGCATTCGATTATTTCGAAAAATCTTAGTGATTATCTCCTTTAGAAATTAAGGTAATGATACAGATAAAACAAATAAAACAGATACTTAGAATAGTAAGATATATGCGATTTCTGGATTAGTTTCTGTCTCAATGTTGACTAGGCAATCTGCATTCATTGTACTAAAATGTGTATTTTTTCATAATTATAAATAATTATTTTCCTTTGTTCTGGTAAAAAATTAAAACTATGTTTCATTTGATACTTATGTCACGTATTTATAAAAAGTAATGTAATTTAGCTTCGAATTTAAATAACTCTTTGCTTTGAAAAAAAAAACTTGAAATTTAACTAAGTTTGAAACATACATAAAGTTTTTTTTTTAATCTGATTTTGAGACAAAAAAGTTTAAAATGTGAATTGGAGAAATCGTTTAACTTTCCTTTTAATTGCACTGGTGATATTTTCAGAAAACATCAACAGTAAAATGAAAACCCGAATGTCAGGAATACAATGTATTACTACGCGGAGTTTTCTCTCTCTCTGAGGAGAATCACATCGCATATGGTATTACAAACCGGTTCCTCTCAAGGCTTATGCCTCGGCGATCGATCTTCGGCTAGAAAAGAGGATTTGGCGGTAGAAAATCCAGCCCACGTTATTGAAGATTTCCCGATCTCACTACTATTCAATCAATGCTATCCTAATATCTCACATAGTAACAAAAATGGGCAAATTAAAACAACAAAGTCAACTCCCCAATCCTAACTGATAGATTATGATCTCGCAGAGGGGGGGGGGGGGATCGAGTGCTCCATTGAAATATTCAACACCTGTACGGAACTGAATTGAACAGAACTGAAGATGTCATCCAACAATCGTAATGAAATGTTTTTTGAAGTTTCTTCTGAAGTCGAAGATTCAAGCAATCTTCCCGAAGATGCTTGGAAGGTTTGTTTCCGGCTCGCAAAGATTTTCATATAATTTTTCTTTTATTCTACTCAGGGCCGTCTTAAGATTTTGTGGCCCTGGACCCCTATGCAAAAGTAGCCTCTACTTAAGATCATTAAAAGCAGACAGTAAATAGCATGCATTGTCAAATACTCGTTCATACGATGATTAGAAACAAATAAATGTGCACGACTCTCAATCTCATAAACTTAAGCTCAAACCGGCTCGATCGATGGTTGCATTTCGACTAAATGAGTTGTATAGTATTAGCCCTAAACAGTGGCGCACACAAGAAAAATGGGGGTCCCAGGGTACAACCCCCCTCCATAGCCCTTGAGTTTTTTTTTCTTGATTATAATCCTATGTGAAGAGATGTAAAATTTAATTTTTTTGTGATTTTTAGCAATTGAATTAATGCTAATTATTTATTCGATAATGTCTTTTTTACTGTTTTTTTGTTCCTGACAATGGACAAAATCAAGAGAATATGTTTGGCGGTGTATTGAGGTATGATATGGGGGGGGGAGAATAAATGTACATTTGGACTCTGGACCCCCCTCCCCCTTGAAAAATTCCTGTGTGCAGCACTGGACATGGACTGGACAAGGTTCGTTACATAATAATACCACTTTTGCCAGTTGACATGCAGTTTGAAATTCCCTGTTTTTCAGAGGATATGAACAGGAATAATATTTGACCACATTAAAATTATCCGGATAATAATCTTATGAAGACAGAGTTGAGAATGAAATGAAGCCCGGACCCAGTTGGTCAATGACTTAAGACGTCCTTGATACAACTTTTTCTGCAATGTATTTTGATGTTAGATGCCAGAGGTTAATTCTGAAAGAATTTGATTCCACAATTGTGAACACACAGCTCTAATGAATTATAATTTAATTAATTTCTATGATACTTGATAAAATTTTTTAAATTTTAACTGTTGTGTTTAAAAGTCATTCCATTTAATTACAGGATAGAAAAATATATTTAAATAAATATGTATTGGAATGTTTTTTTTTTCAGTGATCAGAATCATTGATCTTATTAATGTGTTTTAAATTTTTTTCTCATGATCTTAACTATTAATCTGATTAATATTTACTAAATTTTTTATAACTATCTAAACCAGGGGTCAGCAACCTATGACACGTTCAATTCTCTGTGGCACTCTATACCTCCCTACAAATTAGTCAATTTTCGAGTAAAGTTGATAATTTTGAAATGGACCTAATTGAACTAACATTTTTATAATTAAAGGTAAATTTATGGAATTATTAAAAAATCTAGGAGATAACTGTATTGGAAAGTCGACAGCTATTTTAAACTGTTGGATATCAATGCTGTAGAGATTTAATTGTTTGACGAAAACCGCATGTGTTCTGCTTTTGGTTCTACATATATATGGAAAAAAATGTTCTAATTTGAAATATATTTTGAGTCCATAAAGAAGGTGTGTAACAACTGAACATTTAGAATTATGTGTTGAATTGAAAGTCACAAATTATACCCCTGATATTGCAATATTGGGTAGAGCTTTGCAGGGACAAAATTTGCATTCAAATTTTAATTGAAATATTTTGCTGAGTTATTTATATTTTATGTTGTTTATTTCTTGTTTTCTTAAATATTTTTAGAAGATGAGTTCATTCTTAAAGATAATAAAAAAGAATATTGGAAATTTTTAATAAATATTCTTATGCATCATTTAAAAGATATTGATATGTACAATTTAAATTTTTTAATTATGTTGAAGGAATTGTTATATTTTATGTTTTTTATTTCTGTGAAAGAATATCTTCAAATGATGCATAATTAATATATAATAAAACTCTAAATCTGTATTTTAGACCTTTATTTCCCTTGCTTTGCATGCATTGCAGTGGGAATTGAATTATTTCAAAGTTTCAAATATGTTTTACTACATAGTACGCTTAATCATATTGGTAGATTGGCTTGGCGCTCCACAGCTAAAAGGTTGCCGACTCCTGATCTAAACTATTAATGTGCTGATCAGCCATTGATCTACTGCCTGATTAAACTTGATTTCTGTTAGTATTTTTATACGTTCATCAAATTCAGTAACATTCTTAAGGCTAATAAAATGAGCTTATATCTAGTTGCTAATGAGTCACCATTGCCTTATTTTTTGTCAACAACACATCTTGCATATTAATGAAACAAACTAAGAGACTGGCTTCCAGTGAAAGCTCCTATGCATAAAGCTATAGCTTACTTTGAGAATGAAGCACACTGTTTTTATGAATCAAACGTCACGCATAATGACAAACATGAATGTAGCAGATTTAGCTTAGAATATAATGAAAAAACTGTGTTTTCTTAATCCAAAACATCACAAAAAAGACTAACCAAGAATAGGTGTATGTATTTTATTATTCGGAACTAGTTTGATATCACAGGGCAAGGTGCCAAGCGCTGCTTGGCGTGATAAAGAATCATGCCAAGCACCGCTTGTCACTGAAATGGAATCCAAGGTGGCGGGCCTAGTGGTTTCAAATTTCAAGAAGTTAATTTTAGAGAATATTTTTGAAAAACATTGAAATATATTTCAAATGAATATAGAAAGAGATTGGGAAAAACCAAGATCAATCAATAAATAATGAATATCAATATAATTTAATAAAAAGATACATGTACTATGAATAATATTATGCAGCATATAATACATCTTATAACTTAATAGTTATTATGTGTAATATTCTAAAAGTATAATTTAGTTATAATAATGATATATAATAATATAAACATATAATTAAGAGTAATAAATAATAATAGTAATAATAGTTTGATAGAATAATCACCATATTGTAATAAAATTATACATACGTATACTCATATAACATAATTTTAAATAATTAACAACATGTAATGTTTATAAATAAATATAATAAAAATTTATTATAAATAACTAATATTAACACATAAAATAATAATTGTATTTTTTTATTATATTATATATATAATAAAATAATTCAATACTATGCATATGGCTAAATTTTTGAAGAAATCAAATTAAAATTGTCTGAAATTTTTTAAAAATTGATTTTAATATACGTAATTCCCATGGCAACCACTTTGCCAAACAATAAAAATATCAAGGTAGCTACAACTATATTGTAATGCTATCGCCCATCTTGGCGAACAGACAACTTGGCGCCTTGTCCCGTGTTATCAAACTTGCACCATTTCATTAATTTTGATTTACATTTGTGTTAATATTTTGATTGCTACTTATATTTATATAAATGCATTTTTTCCTATTTTATATTAAAATATTTTATAAGACTATATTTATTTTTTTATGTATTGATAACCATATTATGTTTAAATTGATATTTCCAACTTTATATTAATCTATGTTTTATATAAATTCATACTAGTAATATGCTTTGAATTTTCCTTGGGTGAATGTTTTGTAAGGTTTTCAATTCTATTTTGTTAAATTATATAAAAATTATTAATTCTCTCATTTATAATTAAGTTAAATCATTCATTCTCCTCATTAATATTGAATATTATAACTAAGCTGATTTATTGAAATAATTGTTTAATGAAAAGGTAATCATATAAATACTTTTTATTGTAGGTGAGACCATGTGAATGGTACAAAGAAGAATTAAAAGACTGCCGAAGTATGATTTTAATTAGCAAGTTTACCCTTATTTTCAATTAACAAAATGATGAAAATTCTAAATATTTGAAGTTTTATTATTTTAAGAATTTGTTCTCTAAATTTATTCTGTTAAGGCAAAATAAACTTTATAATTTTAAAACTGAATATGTTTAAAACTATTATTTTCTATTTTCTTTATATAATTCATCTGGTAACGTTCCACAGAAAGTTGTATATATAAATTTTTTGTCAAAAAATTAGAATTTATTCTTGCTTCTATTATTGTGCATTTACAATATGCTTGGTTCAATCCAAGGTGTAACTACTTCTGTGCAGCCCTGTCCCCAACAGTTTACTGGGGGACATTATTGACGTTTAAAAAGAAAATGTTTAAATTATGAAACATTGATATATAATTATTAGCTATCCTGTTTGAAATTTAATGTAAATAATTGCCATTTAAATTGATGAAAATTAAATTTTTGCAGGAACATTTACTATGTAAACTCTTTCAATAATATTATAGTGTGTCTCCAATTGTCATGTGTCATGAAATGTCTTAATAATTTTTGTGTCTAAAATGTGGGCCTCACATCCAGTATAATGGTTAGTGATGATGGCTGCTGTGCCTTTGAGCCTGGGTTTGAATCTCAGAGAAGGCATGGATGTTTTTAAATGTATAGTGCTTTTGCAGCATGGGGGAACTCTAAATAACCATTGAGCTGCAAGTCTTCTTGTGAGGTTGGTGGAAGGGGAAGAGTGGTGGGAGGTCCCTGATCATCCCAGGGTGTTCTACCTCAAAATTGGGGTAGAACCGAGCCATATTGCACTGTCATCTGTATAGCACTCAAAGATACGGCTAATGAAAGGCAACTAGACCCTTGCCACAATGAATTTTGTGGGCCTTTATCTGATGTTACTGTTGATCAGGCGGTACAAGTAACAACATGTCTAAACTGTCTTCTATTTTCATGTAGCTTTTTTAAAGTTATTTATGTAGATATATGTAGGGTATTTTCATTTTTATTTAATATGTTCTATAAATTCTCAATATATTTGTATTTTTTTAATTTTAAATAATCCTATAATTGAGTAATTAAAGTTTGTTTGACAAATTTTGGAAACAGGAATTTTTGATTTGTGGAACTTGCATTTATATTGTTGACATAATCTTGTATTTTTCCATTTTGCTTCATGTTATTTAGCATAAACTAAAAGTCACTCTTGATGAATTGAGAAGTAATTTTTCAGATGTTTTCCTAAATATAATTAGATTCCATTAAACTGATAAAGATTTATTTTTCTTCGATTTGTTAGTTTTCTTTGTTAATAAAAAAAAAGATTTTATATGCATTTCTAATGTACCACAACAACTAAACAACCCAGCCAATGTGACTCTGGCATGCTGTAACTGTAGGTTATGAAGGTGTGCACCTAAAAAAGATTTTTTTTTTTGGAATTTAAGATTTTTTTTAAAATTTAATTTGTAAGCATTTTTCCTCAGCCCAGCAATATGTCACATGACTTCATGTATATTGTTGAATGTGAAAATTTATTCTTCACATATTTTTTTTTTTAGGGATTGTTACTTATTTAAATTGTCATTACATTTATTGATTGCTATTTTTTCTTTTATATGTTCTTTATGGCAGAATTGGTTGTTTTTTGAGTAAATCATTGATAAAAATCATTCTTTCAAAAATTGATTTCACATTTGACAATACACGTGTTTGTGTACTGCACCTTTACTTCTTGTCTGCCTTTCCTGAATGTCATGACCATTCATTAAAAATAAAAAAACTTGTTATAAAATTTCTTTCTGTTAAAAAAAGGTTTTTTGTTTTGTTCATCAAGCAAATTCTACGTCTTTCATATTGTATGAAAACAGTTGAAAAATCTATCTAACAGTGTGACAGAAAGAAAATAGCATTAAATTGAAACTAATTGCTATTTACACACTGACCTCTCTTTATATCAGCAATTGGTATTAATCAGATTTTGGCATGTTTTATATATATAGTGCTATATTCGGATTTATGGATTTATAACTGATACATGCTCATCTTTCATTCAAATGGAAAGACTGAACATTTTTTTTCATGAAGATCTGCAATCACTTTATTTAATGTGATTAAGTACACTTACTTCAAAGTAATTTTATCATATTTTCTTTTGAACTTCTTTAAAATTGAGTGCAAATGCAATTTTTTGTCGCGTGGCATCATGACTTAACTTTCCATCTGACAGTCTCATCTTCAAGTAGTTTTTTGGAGTTGTATGCATAGGCTCAGTTACATTTTTTATATGCATCATATAATCTGTATGATATATAGTTAATTATCACTACAGCTATTTACATCTGCCTAACATATTATCAGGGTTCTGTATTGCTTGACCGAGGTTCAAAATTAAGAGGTCCATTGCTAATAGTCCTTGTGCTGCTTTAGAATAAGATGTTAATAAAAAAAAAATTAATATAATTCTGTGTTAAAAAACATTTTGTATTTGGGACTTGCTGTTTAACATTAGGTTGAAAATTCCTTCACAGAATTCTATACTATCAATAGTTTAAAATCTATGCGAGTACATTATTCATCAAGTTTCATTAATTTGATTACTGGAAGCTTATATCTATAAAATGTAATTAAATATGAAGTACTTTTTATGAAATATTAAAAAATTAATCTTTTAATTAATTATTTAGGTAATTTGTATTATTTGCCTTAATTATTGAAGTAGAAAAACTGGTTGTGTTTTGAGATAAATTTATTTTAAAAGCAGAAACATATTTAAAAAGCACAAAAAAGTAAATAATTTAATGTGCAAATTCGTAATTTAGATGAATAAAGTGAAGCAAGAGGAAAACATATTTGAAAAATATTTATATGGGAAAACTGATAAAAAAAAAAGATACAATTATTCTTTCTTGTGTATTGGAATTATAGGATGTTTTTGTATTTTTTTTTATAAAACTTGTTTTGTTTTAAGAAGCAAACCTTATGCTAAAAATGGCATTTGAGTAGATTTATTAAAAAGTTAAACATTTATAGTTATTGAGTTGCATTGTTTTAACTCTGCTGAAAATGTAATTTAATCTTTAATTGCTAGCATAATTCTATTAATAATTTATATACACTGCTGGCCACCGTAAATGCAACACCCTGAAGGAAGCACGCAAATAACATGAAATTTACAAAATGCATTAGCAGAGGTGAGATATGCAAATGATTAGAATTTTAGTGCAGACACACATCACGCACGCCTGTGGCCCCACTTCAAAGCGCTATTTAAATGTTGGAGATTTCGACGATTTCAAGTTCAGCAATTGTGTTTTTCTTGTGGTTTTTTCAAAAAATGATCAGTTATGTTTCGCAGAAAACAGAGATAAGCTTTTGATCAAGTATCCGAGTTCGACAGAGGAAGGATAATGGCCTACCGAGATTGTGGATTATCTTTCAGGGAAATCGGTAGTCGTGTTGGATGAAACCAAACAACTGTACTGTGAAGATGTGACTGTTGGATGCAGCAGGGTACGACAGACAGACGTGGCCGATTGCAATCACCTCAGTTCACCACTTCACGTGAGGACAGGCAAATTGTGTGCATGGCAGTGACAGATCGCTCAGTCACATCACGAACTATAGCACAGCACATTGAGTCTGTAACGCATCATGCAGTGTCTGCGCGTACCATTCGACACCGTTTACAGCAGAGTGGTCTGTCCGGAAGACGTCCATTGCTTCGTCTACCCTTGACGCAGAACCAAAGACGTCTTCGCCGCCAATGGTGCGATGAAAGAAGGATGTGGGCGGCAAAATGGAATGAAGTTGTTTTTACTGACATGTGATGCATCTGTCTGTAACACTATGATGTTCGAATTCGAGTCTGGAGACACCGTGGAGAGAGGATGCTGAACAGCTGCATTATGCACCGCCACATTGGTCCTGCTCCGGGTATTATGGTATGAGGCGGTATTGGATATCACTCTTGCACTCCTCTTGCACATGTTGCCGGTACTTTAAATGGACAGCGCTACATCTCTGAGGTGTTGGAGCCAGTTGTCCTTCCTTATCTTCAGGGCTTGGCCATAGCCATATTTCAACAAGGTAATGCGTGACCACACGTGGCACGCATTGTCCGAAGGTTCTTCGTCAATCACCAGATTGAATTGCTTCCCTGGCCGGCTCGCTCTCCGGATCTTTCGCCGATTGAAAACATGTGGTCCATGGTTGCTCAACGATTGACCCAGATTACACCCCCAGCTACCACACCAGATCAACTTTGGCAAGGTGTGGAAGCTGCTTGGTCTGCTGTATCCCAAGAACACATCCAAAGTCTCTTTGAATCAATGCTGAGGCGTGTGGCTGCGGTGATCTCCAACAATGGCGGCTACTTTGGCTACTGATTCTGGCAGGAACCGCACTTCACAGAAGTCTATAAATTTAATCATTTGATACTTGCTCATCATGTTATCTACAAAATAAACTTTGTTGCGCTATCTCTTGTCTTTCTTGGTGTTGCATTTACGGTGGCCATCAGTGTATATGTGAAAATCAAGCTAAAGTATTTTTATAGATGACATGCACTCTAAATTATTTTTTATTAGTTATTTTACTTCTTAGCAACATCATGTGTGTAAAATACTGTATAAAATTTAAAATGCTTAAACCTAATTAAGATTAATTTAGTATTGCTGTAAATTAAATATTTTGGAATTTACTCCTTGTACTTTAATGGCAAAATTTCTTTTTCAAAGAATTATTCTGTTTTATAAGTTCACTTTTTATGTGTAGATTATTTTAGCTTTACTTTTTTATTATAGTTGAAATTTTCTTTAAAAGTGAATTAAAAATAAAAGTTTGATCTTCTATGTTTGAAAATGCAATGTACTTATTTCTTTTATTGTTATTTCTTAAAAGGTGCATGATAAAACTGTAATATTATTTAAATAGTTTAAGTAACATAAATGTTTTTATTTATGCAGGTATTAAAGCCAAGTTTAACCAATACTTCATTTTTGGGCATACATTAGACTGTAGCCAGTGGAAACAGGATTATCAAAACTGTATGCAATTTCGAAAAAAACGGGATTTAAAATGTCTGGTGAGATTATCTTTCAAATTAATATATGTTAACAAATTCTGTTTTAGGACTTTAAATTATCTCTCCAAAAAAAAAGTATCACTTTTACCTATGCGTTTTGAATATTTTATTTCAATTGATTGTTTCTGTTTAATTAGTTAATGATATACAAAAGATTCAATCTGAATGGGAGCACTTATCTGTTATAGAATTTCCGCTTGTAATAAAATTTTGAAAATATTTAAATACGTGAAAATATGAAGAGGAAATGTTTGATGGATACGGCACGAGTAGAGTAAGACATCTTAATCAGTTTCTTGTCATTTTTGTGGAGTAGTCAAAGCCACATGAAGCTATGAATGATATCCTGAGGAGACACTTTAAGCAATTTTTATCATTGATTTTAATTTGTCATATTGAAAACAATATTTCTATTTATATATCATTTGTTTTTTCTTTTTTGCAGAAGCCTTTTTTTAAATTTTTAGTCCCGCCACTTACAAAACATGACTTCTTTTCAGTTTCTGGGTAGCTTTAACATGAGCAAAAATCTTTGAAATAGCCTTTTTTTCATATGTAGCATTTTTATCATAAATATCACACATCTTTCCCCCTGTTTTTGAAGCATTTTTGCTTTTTTGATGCAAGAGCATTAAATCGTAATGTACTTTGTTCCCTTTAATATTCCAATGCTTATAAAATACACAAAAATACATGAATTGTGACAAATTTTCTAAGGATGTTTTATTATAATTTTCAAGTGTGTTTACATATCATCCTTTTTAGAATATATGTAAGATCTAATTGTGTTTTTTTTTAATATTATGTATTCAAACTTTCCTTTATGTTTATTTTCTGAACAAATCAATGTTGTTTAATTACAATAACATTTTTCTTTTACCATCTAGTTTTTCTCTGTTTTCATCTAAACTGATAAGTCAAATTCAAAGTGTATTACTGGTGTGATTATTAAAATCTTGGTTTTTTTATGTAAAGCACAAGCCTTAGCTTATAAAGGAACAGTCAAAATTAAACCCAACTAATTGTACTATAATGATATTTTATCCTATAAAAATTATTTAGGTATTGTGTTATCATTGGACTAAAAATAAGCTGAGTAAATAATTAGATAATGACTCTTCTCTGATAGGAAAGCTTCAAAACTCCAAAACTCTCCTCCAATTGACCTTTTATCATTTGCGATGGCCTTCCTTCGGTTGATTCCCATTAGTTTGTGAGGTCCTTTTTAACATTATCTAACCATCGTGTAGGTGGTTGTCCTCTAGGTCTGGTAATTCAATTTTCGGAAAAGTTACTTTTTTGGTACGAAAAGCATCAGCATATCTGTACAGATTTTGGCCCAGCCACCTAATATGTGATGCTTGTATAGTTCTCACAATGTCTGTCCCGCTGTATTTGCCATATGTCCCGTAAATTTCATGATTGTAAAGAATTCTCCACTCAACTACATTTTACTAATTCTAAGAAATGACTTTTAAATGTATTTATAACCTTTGTTTCATTAGCATATTTTGAGAAATTCTTAGTTTGACTTTTGGGGAAGTAATTTAAAAGCAGAAAATGAACATTATTATTTCTAAATTGAAATTATTTTTTTTTTATTAAAAGCTTTGATAAAATTACAGCATTGATTATTAAATTATCTTGCCGTTGTAAGTCCTTATTTAGCTGATTAAATTTTTCTGTGATATCCACTAAAAGGCAGGTCTGTCATCCATCAATCATAATTTAATTCAGGAACGAATTCTTGTTTCTCGTTCAAAAGCATCTGTATTTCTCTCTGTATATTAAATAAAAATATCTTTGAAACAGTTTGCACATCTTAGTTATCTAATATCGATATTGGTATACTATTTCACCATATTCAAAAGATAATTTGCTAAGGAACTCTTTGAATTGCTGATGCTGAAGATTATGTGAACAAATGGGTCATTTATTATTTTTTGTCATAACTATGTTCAAAACATGATTCTTGGATAGTATGCGAACGCATGAATTTTGTTGATGGATCAAATAGTGAATAATAAGAATATCATTGTTTTCAATACCTCTGGAATCAATCTTATTCCTAATAAATTTTATGTCTTCCTATTTTACTTTTACTTACCAAAAACAGGTGCTCTATCAGTTGTTAATCTGGAAAGAACATCAAAATTTAAGTTATTTTTGGCTAAAAATTTCTCAATAACTTGGAAAATATCTTCACTAATCATGTCTTTTAAACTGAAAAGGTTTAACATTTTTTTCTGTCACTTGGAATGAACCATTCATATCATAAGGAAATATCATGGGTTGAGATGTGTTTGAGATATTTTTATTTTCATGAAATGCCAAATAATATGCCTCAATTTAGTTAATTTTAGCTCATAAAATTATTACAATTTCAGCTGAAATATCATCAATGAGAAGATGTAGTTTGGTGTGAAAGACTGGTACTTGAAAATAATTTGCTTTGATTGAACAAAACAACTTTTATAACCACTTCCAAACAATCACCATCCAAAAATGGTTTAATTTTCTTTGCAATCAACACAGCAATAGAATAAGTTGCTTTGACAATGGTAGATGACTGTCATAATGGCTGACCAAACATATGCTGAGCTTCCAGATGCGATTTAAATGCAATTAATTTAAAACTTTTTACTCTACTGAAATTTGCATATTCAATGTTTTATCTCATAATGCCTTTTAAGGATACATTCCTTTATTGCAGCGACTTTCTTTTTACAAATTGGAAAGATTAATTTTGAGTTCTGCAATTTGAAAGAAAATCTTTTTCCCAATTATCATTAAATCAATTACTTTTTTCTTACTCCCAAGCTGTTAAAAATAAAATCTCAAGTAAATATTAATTGGAGAATATTGGTATATTTACTATACAAATCAACAAATTTTACTTTAAGTAAGATAAATATTGTTTTCTAGTGATTATTTTGAAAAAAAAAATACCAATATTCAATTACTTTTTAACTTAATGCAAACAGATTACTGACACTTAAAAATTTATAGCTTTTTAGTTGAACATTTTATTAAATTTCAATTGTACTTGCATGAGTAAAAATATATTCCCTTGAATAAACTTCAGAATTTCTTTGGAAAAGATCTAGTATTTCAAGTGTCACTTTTTTTCATCCATCTGCACTTCGACTTATATGCAATCAAGAACCAACCCATTATAATCAAAGTAATTTGCATGATTTTTGTTATCTGAAAAGTACTAAATTATTGTTAGAAACTGAATATCAGGAAATTATCTAACCTACTATATCCTAATGGACAGGGAACTATATTTTTCAAACGTCTGATACTGTAGGATATTGTATATCTATTTATTATTAGAATTAAAATTACAGTTAAAATAAATTCTGTTAATGACGCACCTGTCTCCACTCGCGTTCCTGTCATACATCTCTCGTTTTGTCTCGTAAAACATTGCTTCGGTTCCTCACATTGCGGAACGTCATCAATCCATTGTTATAGATACCAAGGGAACCCCCCCCGTGTGGATTGGTTCTTTATTGTATAACTACATTCAAATTACAGAGTAACATTGCCGATAATTATCTAACGAAACCGATTTTTTTCAGAAAAATTTCAGACTTTCAGTAATATTGGGCTTTTGCGTGGATATCAAATATGGAAGTGTGCATTATAATGGCACATGCGAATTTACATTTAATATTTTTAGAAATATATAAAATCTGGTGGGCCCATATACTGTCCGCATGCTTATCCAGGTCTGGTTAAAATGAATGTTGGAGTGTTCGATTGCTTCCAAGAATTGGATTTAATCATCGAGATATTTGTAATGATTTTTTTATGAAATAGAAATTTATTTTAATATGCTTAATGTTAGCAATGATATTGTCAATCTTTATAAGCCCAAATTGTTATTCTATCTGTAATATTTCGGGTTGAAGTTGAACATCTCTGTATTTAAACGAGAAACGAGTAAAAATGTCAGTTTGCTTTTATGCGCTTCATATTAAAATTAATTCATTAGATTTGAAAATATATTTGTTTACTTTGGGATGCATTTTAAATTTCAAGTAAAAATTGCCAAACTTTGTATTTGCTTCGGAATTTTAGTCAAAAAGGTATTATTGTTCTTTAAGTCTTACATTATTTTTACTAGAATATTTAATCAGGGATATTTGTTATACATATTTGTTGAATAAAAAAAGTACACTTTCTGAAATTGCTTTTATATTGATAGGAAAATGTGATTGAAAGTGAAAATGACAGACAAAGGAAACGGATGAAAACAATGGAGCAAAATGATGTGTGGACCTATCGTACTAGTCCTCCTGAAAATTGGAATTCACCTATGCCAAAATGGATGCAAGAAGATAAAAAAGACTCTCTTTTAATTAAAACACAAAACATGCTGAATGAAGGCATTGATCCAACTCCGATTTTTACTGGAATAAGTTGTATAATCCAGTAATTTGTATAATAATGTGAAACTTGTAAGTTATTGTAGTAAAATTTCATTTTTTTCTACAGCTGTATTATAATGTGAATGTATTATAATGTGAAATGTCATATTCAATAAAATTTTAAAATTAATTTACAGACTCTTTGTTTTTGTAGCTTCGATCCATACCAAAATTTGCTTTGAAACTGACTAAATGGTCATTAAATACTGGGAGCTATTTGCTATATGATAACATTGACAAACATTGCATCTGAATTTCAAGTAACCCTTAATTTTGCCTACAAATTCTGTAAAATAACTGTTTCGTTCCATTTCGCATCCTCTCTTTAACTTTTCTCATTTAAAGATTTTTTCATAGTGCTGCAACGTGTACCACCGATTATAGATTATTTGCAAAACAATATGAAATTCATTCAAAATAATTCTATTATATTTAATATTTTTAATGAAACTAACACATTTTTTGAATGAAAATGTGTTGTTTTGAATGGATTTAAAAAATTAAGTGAAACTATGGTAAACATGAGATGCATCCAGAATTACAATTGAGGCTATCTTCACATAATGTTTTAGTATAGGACCTGAATTTGGAATTTTTTTCAGATATAAACAGGTGCATAGCTACGGCATATCAATGATACAGGGCCCCCAAGCTACAGGGCCCCGACATGCGTAACTACAGTCCCACTAACAGGGCTCCCATATCTAAAAAAGGGCCCCGAAGGAATTTTGATATAGAGCTAGCTGCGCCAGTGGATATAAAAGTACTCTTAACATTAATATAATATTCTGGCTTCGCTATCCTATAGAGAACAGGATATTTTCTCATACTACTCATTTTTTTCAAGTTGACCCATTGTTTTTCTGATATAAAATATACTTCACATTTTTTCTCCTATATGGTAATGCTAAATGAGTTATCCTTTTGCATATTAAAAGAAAAAAATAATTATCTATGGAATATTTTGAAAATGTTATATAATCAGAGGAATGAATTACAATATTGGAAATTTTCTTGGAAAATTGAAACATTGTTTTGTTAGAAAATGTGTTCTACGTTTAGTTCAGGTTTTCATACATTAGGTGAATACAGCCTTGATGAAAAAAAAATCTTGATTGGGTCTAATTTTATATTTTCAAATAGATTTTATAAAACTAGGAACCATGTATCCATTCAGTTTGACATGTATCCCCAGTGGCGCACACAAGGGGGGTGTCCTAGGGGTCCGGACACCCCAAGGCCCTTGAGTTTTTTTCGAATGATAATCCTATATATATATATAACAAAATTTATTCAAGTACTTGTTATTAACAATTTATTTTATTAATTAATGCTAATTATTAATTCAATAATTTATTTTTTACTGTTTTTTGTTTACAAAGTTGACAAAATCAGAGGAATCAATTGAGGTCTTCAGGTGTGATACGAGTTGGGGGACTTTCGACCATGAACCCCCTTGAAAAATTTGTGTGTGTGCTGCTGTGTATCCCAATCACTTTTTAACACATGGAAATAAAATAAACTTATGTAATGTTCATTATGGGGGAAAATTTTTCAGAAAATAATATCTGTTTTGCAGCTGTGAAATTAATTTGAAGAAATAGTGTATAAAGGATTTCTTGAAATTTCAAGATACAGTTTCTTTAAGAGTCAGTTATATAGTGAGGCAAGACAATTAAAAAAAAGTTGTTCAAATTATGGAGAAAAAAAGTTAAGAATTGAGAATTCAACAAAAATATTCTCAAGTTTTCTTTCAACATATTTTTTTACAGCTAGTAATTTAATGTGTAAACACTTTTCTGTTGATTGCACCGGCCATGTACATAAAGATGAACATCTCAAGATTTACAACCTATTAATAAATATTTTCCTTTCTTTCACAATACAGAATGTTTAATTAATGAGGGAAATTGATGAATCATTTTTTAAAAAGAACGAAATAAAATATTTAAGAAGAGGTAGTTTTTTGTTCAGAGAAGTGATGGGTTGTTATTATTAAAAACAGATTTTTGATTGTCATTCATAGAGGTCAGTGATTTTTGTAGCTAAGAATTTGGACCGGAATTAGTTGACTGTTCATCAGATTCAGGTAAACAAATACAAAAAACTTCCAATTAAAAATGTATCAGAAAGTACAAAAATAAATTCTTGTTAGTTTTTCAAAATTTTTTTCCCGTAAATTCATCTTAAATGAGAAATAATAGAGTAGAGACACACGCACGCATGCACGCACACACACTCTTTGGAAAATGAATTGGATTTTTCAAACTAGAGATTATAAGCACACATGTTTGATATATTACTCCATTAGGATATAAACAAACTTTGAAAAACATTCTGTGCTTTTTAAAAGACAAACGTTCAATTTTATCTTGAAGAACTAAAAGAGAAATTTGTGTAGTGATCAATGTTTTCCTCATACTATAATATTAAATTTAATATCAAATTAGCTCAGTACAACAACTAAAAAATTCTTGCTACTTTTAAAGAAATAAATTTTCTTACAAAAGCTACATTACCTGGTAAAAAAAACTATGTCAAGATAAAATTAGTGTACTAAAGAGGAAAACGGTTGAGTATATGTGCTAAAATAAAAACGTGGATTTCATTAATGATGATATTAATTTGAATAAAATGAATTTAGCTTAGCATACTGTATGCATGTGCTCATTTCAGCATAGTAGTAGAGATATTTTTTAAGTATTATTTTGCTTCTTTCATCATAACATTTTTATAATTCAGTAATTGCATTTTTTTTTTGTTAAATTTAATTGTTATTTTAAAATTTAGAAATATATATATGAGTTA
Source organism: Trichonephila clavata (assembly GCA_019973975.1). Classification (NCBI taxonomy): domain Eukaryota; kingdom Metazoa; phylum Arthropoda; class Arachnida; order Araneae; family Nephilidae; genus Trichonephila; species Trichonephila clavata. Next base: position 241,600 of record BMAO01024754.1, read on the forward strand.
ACTATGTCTACACATGCTAATGTGTAAAATAAACATCAATTGTGTCATACATTTGTATACTTTGAGTAAAACAAAACTGCTTTGTTATGGAACACTTTGATTTAATAAGTTCTCTAGTGTATTAGTAATTCATTTTATTAGGATACTAGTTTAAATTGACAGGTTGAACTTTGAAACGTGACTCATCCATGAAGAGAACGTTCTCCATACATCTCAACACCCCTAAGATGCTTCCGTGCCCACTTTCTGCGTGCAACACGGTGGTCCGCTGTTAACAAAACACAAACCATAAATCTGCGAGCATACAAACTTAAATAGTGGAATCGGTTTTGAACAGTTTGATTTAAAATTATAGAAGTAGAGCCCTTTGAAAGTGCTCTTGCAATAAAACGGGCGTTTATTGTGTGGTTTTTTTGACCGTTAGTGTTAAATATAAATCCTTATTTTATGCTGTTGCCGGTTTATGACCTTGTTCCAATCTTCAGCAAACACTTTCCGTTTTGAAAAACTCATTCCATAGTCGGAAATGACTCTTTGAGAAACTTTTAACACTTCCGCTATAACGGAATGTGCATGACCCACCTCTAAACGACCGATGGCGCTCCATGTTACCGATTCGGCTATGACATGTTACTGAGACATCGTATATACTGTTACAAACAATGTGTGTCAATTACACTCCATAACATTCAAATGATTAAAATTTGGTGTTCAATGAATGAATAGCTGGAGCTCCATCTCATCGAAACAGGTGTATATATAAAGAGCGATTCTCAATCCGATGATTTAAATTTCTGTTGCATTTGAACTACAATATCTTACTTCAGTTGTAACAATGCCCCGCCGAAAATGTCAGAGTTTGAAAGAGGTCGTTCGATCGAATTGAAAGAGGCAGGTTGGAGGAATTAAAGAATTGATCGACATTTGGTTCGAAGCGATGCGTCGATTAGACGATGCTGAAAAGAGTGGGTAAATAACGGCAGATATAAGCATTAGAACGGCAGTGGGAAGACAAACCCATTATCAGAGCAGCTGTCACACAGTACCGGATTCGCGTGGAACTGCGCTGAATGGTGATTTATAGTCTTTAGTGCGAGTCCCGTTTCCAACTATGTCCTGGTCACAACCGCAGACGTGCCTGGAAACGTCCAGGGCAACCTGACTGTCGCACTCCACATAGGCCCACAACAAGACATTATTGCTTGGAATGTCATCTGCTTTGATCGCTGAATCCCTTTCGCAGTCATTTCTGGCACACTGACAGCAAACGGTATGTTGATGACATCCTACTACCGGTTATGTTATCGTTCCTTTTGCGGCATACTGGACTTCCATTTCAGCACGATTATATACGGCCGCACATGGCAGACAGGGACGTCATAAGACTTTTTGAGGTCCTGAGCCCAAAGAAATCTTAGGGTTTTCGGAGACTCTAGACCCAAATGTAAAAGTAGGCCCTACCTGTGATCTTTAAAAGTAGACAGTATATAACATGCCTTGTGAAATACTCATACGGTAATTTGAAACAAATGTGCACGACTCACAATTTTACAAACCTGCTCGACCGATAGCCACATTTTGACTAAATAAGATGAATGATTGTTTATAGTATAAGCCTAGACCTAGACAGGGACAACGGTAATCACAAAATAACACAGCCTTGCCACTTCTGTCAGTTGACATGCAGTTTAAAATTCCCTGTGTTTTTCGGAGGATATGTACGGGAATAATATTGTCTATTAACATTATCCGGATTATAATCTAATAAAGACTGAGTAGAGAACAAAACGAAGCCCCCACTGAGGGTGAGTCCCTGGATCTGGGCCCAGTTAGCCTTAAAACGTCCCTTACGGCTTGTATTGTGCGATTTGTCTTCAAGCTTGCCCTACACTTCCTTGGTCAGCTAGGTCGCCTGTTCTCATTCCCATTTCAGACGTTATGGGAAGCTGGTTACAATCATCCTAGAAAGTTGACGGTTTTGCTCAACAGTTGAAGACAGTTTGGCACGAATTTCCACAGGATGGTAGCTTAATCAGTCCATGCCATGCCATGTGACAGCTTGCAAAAAATCCAGAGGTGGATCAACGCCTTATTAACTTTCTTCCTTTGTATCGGTCAAACTCTGAAATAATCATTCAATTGTATGGGAATTTTAATCGTTTGCTTTTTTTCACTTCCACCGATTATATCAAAATCGGACAATTCCTTCTCGGAGCATCGTTTTTTTTCGTTGTAGATTGTATTTTTATTCTACTCCTACAAAAGAAACGGTGCAGGTCGCATTTTACTGTTATCTAAAACGCATCACTACGTCCAAGACAAAACTTGAATCTTCTCAATTTTGTAAATTTTAAAATTCTTATTAACCCCTTATGTTTTATTTTTGCTAAAAATGTTGTCGATTATATGGTTGTTTCATGCCAAACTCACGATATCCCGGAATAGTTTCGAGCAGTGTATTTTTGTAACTGTATTTTCATGATGTTGCTGAAGAGCAATATTCTACCACCAGAGGCAGATTAAGATAGTTGGGGGCCCCTGGCGGTAAAACATTTGAGGCCCATGGGCTCACAAGAGTCGAAAACCTAAACTTGTGAAAAGATTCACTGACCTTAAATGATCAAAATAAAATGTATTGTTAATAATAAAACTCAGTGGCTTAAGAAAAATCTTAACTGTATTTAAAAAAAATTAAAGAGCTTATACAATTTTGATATGCAACTTTACTTCTTGATTTTTCTTTCGCTAATTCATCAATCATTTTTGCTTTTTCTATTTTATCCAAACATCTTGTTCTATATATAATTTAACCATGTTGTTTTTCTTCTCTCTCATAGTGCTTCTTAAATAATTTTAACACGCTTTAAAATTGAAAAAGATCTCTCACCAGAAGCATTCGATATCATTAGATGTCGGTCTATCCGAGACCTCTTGCAATTCGATAAATTTCTAGTGGGCGCCTTAATTGTATCTCTGCTTTTTTTTAAAGTAAGAACTGATCAAATTCATATCGTCAGAATTAAAAGATTCAATATTGTGTTTGTAAGTTTACTTGAATTTTTGTGCACACACAGCTTACTTCTTAATTTCATGTAATAATCTCTCATCAGAAAATACAGTAAATTATTTTATAACAATTTTATATATCTCAGGTCTTTTGGGATGGTTATGCTCCTGCTCTATCATATAAGACATAAAATGAAATTGAACTTTCTGAAATCTTTCCTTCTATTAAAATTTCATACCCCACTTTTTTACAATTCACTCAAAATAATTTTGCTCCTTTGCTACCTGTGAGCTTGTGCAGCTTCCTCTTCAAACGAGAGTCCTGATAAATCAGTTGCTCCTAGTTCCATTTTTTCAAATTCATTTCTGAAAATTTGGATATAATGTTCTAGAGATTTTAGCAGACTAAATCTTTATGATAAATCACATTCAGCTTATTACAATGATTTTCTAGCACCATTTATTCTTTGGGGTTTGATATTCCAAATCGTGTTCATTAGGAATGTTTCGTATTTTTCCATTTGTTTTAAAATCCTCCAACATTATGGTCCTTTATTCCCTCTCTTTCATATCACGGATTTCAGCCAGGGTTTCTTTTATTAATCTTTACCTTTCTATTAAGGCCTAAATTCAACTCGCTTGAAATAGTTTGCTTTGAACTAGGCATACCTTTATCACATAACGTCATTTTGCTTCATTTACGGTCGTTAGTAAAATACACTAATGGAAATGAAAATCCCATCACCAAGAAGGAGTTGTGCTGCATCAAGGAAGTTTTATATGCGTATTTTCATATCCGAAAGATGACTTTAATTCAGTTTTCGCGTTATTTGCGTAAGTGTAGCACTAGTTATGCCACTTTGAGGATGCGAATCAATTGTGCTTTAAATACGCGCTATAAAGTACGTGAGTGTTATTTATTGTTGAGATTTGACGTAGTAAGTTGATGTTGGTCCAGTATGAATTAAGAAGACGAAGAAACCATTATCAACAGCTCGCTGAGTGTGAACGAGGTAGTATAATAGAGCTTAAATATGTGAATTTTCTTTCCATGATATTGCACAAAGATTTGGTAGAAATGTATCCATTGTGCATGATTTTCTACAGAAGTGGTCCTGAAAAGGCACTACCTCAAGAAAACTATGGTCCAACCACGCATGGGTCACCACTGACAGAGAAGACCATCATATTTACCACAAGGTTAGGACACATCGTAGTTCATCTACAGCAGAAATAAGTTTTTTTTTTCGGCACTAGATTGACGCAGTGAACTGTAACAAATCAATGAATCAACAAATCAGTCAGAAATAGCTCCCAGCCATACGTTCATACCATTAGTTATAAATTACGATACTTGCGACTTAGTAATGTCATGCTAGAGATCATTGGAGAATGAAGTGGTGATGTGCGGTTGTGTTTTCCGATCAAAGCTGCTTCTGTCTTGGTACCAGTGATGCCGTGGCTTAGTGAAAGATATTAGGGCCTCCTCCCCCTGCAAAGTCAAATTTTGGGCCCTAAGCCATATTTGACTTCATTCAGGCTATGGGCCCTTATACTCATCTGCTTACCCCCTCCAATGTAGGGGTTGCGGGGGTGTACGTTATGTCACTGGAGTGATGGCTGAATAATGACCAGAAGAAGGCCATGTCAGCGCTTGTAAACAATCTTTCTGCGGCCTAAGCACACTGAACAGACACCAGGAATTCTGATCTGGTGGGTCAATTTTCTTTGATTGCAGGAGCTTTCTCGAGGTTAATTTTCACACCCAGACTGCAAAATTGTACGTAAGTCTGATGATAACAAATTGTTGTAATGTCTTTTATAAACATCATTCGAGGGGTGTTTTTCAACATTATAACGTACTCCATTATACCCTGTTGTAACCCAACACGCTCTATAGATTGTCAACGAGTTGATCCGCTAAGCCCCCAGATCTTTCTTCAATCAACCTCGAATGGGACATCATTGTACGACTACGACAGCGTCATCCACATCCAGAATCAAGCAACCGTATGTGGATCACCCAAGAGAGACATACATGCAATTATTTCCCTCAAACTGATATCAGATACTTGTACGACACATTATTTGCATGCTTGCATTTAAAATTCCGGTTTTTAATGTGCTATCATTTTACATTTGAAATGGCTCTTCTTGCGCCTACATTAACCAGTGATGTTAAAAGTTTAATCAATTAAATATGCTACCTAGACAAATGCATTGATTAAGTTCCATAAGTCTTCTACAATATTTTTTTCTTGGTGTCTGGATTTTTCCCAATCACTCAGTATAAGATGTATCCAAGAGTAACTAAAGAAGCTATAACCTAAATCGAACTTGTTTGACTTGAATAGTATTCGTTTGTTCGAAATCAAATTTGTGCAAACAAATGCATGCGAAAATTTCGTACAGATGACTAGGGCTGCTACATGCAGTGCCTGATTAATCATTAGGCGGAGTAGGCGATTGCCTATGGGCCTCACGCTTTTTAGGGGCTCCAAGAAATTGAGAAAACCAAATATTTAGCTATTTTTTATTACAAGAGTTAGTTTTTTATTACAGATTCTAATAAATAATTATTGTGTAGTTATATTTTTTTTAATTTGCTGATAATTTGTTATTTTATTTGTGCAATTAAATATATTCCTAATATGTTGTGTAAAAAATTGTTATTCTACAGGGCTCCGATAATTCAACTTCCTAGGGGGTCTCCATGTCATTTAATACAACACTGGCTTCACGACTCAAAAGCGTGAAAATCATCGGGGTTACAATGCCAGTTCAAGATCCTTTTGTTGGGCGTTGAATTTATAACAAAATTCCATTTATTTTATTGACCACTTATTGGCTTAAAAAAATACTGAGTTTTTAAATATTTTCCATCCACTAGAACAAAAACTACATGTGTTTTAGTAAAAGCAGATGCCATTACTTTAAGAAAGATGTCATACATTAAAACACGTTTTACTTGAAATGTGTGTGTTTTTTTAAATGCTCAAACAGGGCCAGAGATTGCTAAAAAAGTTTTTAACTGAATTTTTTTGTGTATGCTCTGTATAACAGTAGGAGTGTTTTAACCTTCAGATTTATCAATCATGGTTTTATTACAAAATTTACAGTCCCTTATGTTAATATGATCAGTTTTTTAAAGCAATTTCATAAAACAAATAAGATAAAGTGCTCTAGTTTTTGTAAAAATAAAAATATCTCTTATCCTGAAGGTCATTTCAAAAATGAATAACATAGCAACACATCAGAATTAAAACATTGGAAATTTGTTCATACACTTCTGGTACAGAATGAGCCGCGCTTATGTTATTTTTTAAAAATTCTTACCAGTTTTTTCCCCTTTTAATAATAATAATTTCTTTTTTCTGTTCTTAATTTTAGCACATTTTTCTTAAAATTTACTAAACAAATCTAAAAACAACAAAAAATCCCTCTACCTCTATTTTTTTTTAAAAAAAAAGTTGTCGCAAGTACTCGGATACCTTAAGCTTGGGGCCCCTACTATCGCTGGGGGCCCCTGGCGGCCGCCAGGTCCGCCAACCACTTAATCCGCCTCTGTCTACCACATGGGAGGATGGTTGAGTAAAACTACAATAAAGTTAGGAAATGATTTATCTTCTTTTCACTGAGATCAATGTATTCTTTTGTATTGTTTACTATTGGTGGTGCCCCGTCAATGTTAATCGCCTATTATAATGATATAATGGTATTTTTACATTTTACCCCAGGCATAATGAAACTACTAGTTGGTCAGATAGTTTGATTATAAGAAGTTATTTTCTTTTTTCTTACTTTTTCAGATTTAAGTAGATAAATGGTATTTTAAATGGCATGAATTGTCTGAATAAGATTTTCAACATTCTGTTTTGGAGGCACGTGCGCGCGACAACTGAATCTCCCACATAACAAACGAGTACATTTATGTATTAAATCGAAAAAATAACATGATTCTTTCCTAAGAGTAAAAAAATTATAGGTTTTTGTCTTTTATTTGAGTCATTCATTTTGGGAGTAACAAAGTAAGTATATAAAAACAATAAAGAAAACATCAATGAAATAAGAGACATGTACTCAAAAATATGAACATATTGTCACAAACTGATCAGTGGCGGATTAAGCGGGTGACGAACCTGGCGGCCGCCAGGGGCCCCCAGCGCTGGTAGGGGCCCCAAACTTGTTGAGTGCAGAAGACCAGCGACAAACCAACCACGCCCCCTTGGAACAAGAAATGAAAAGAAAACTAAGATACAATGAAACCCCCGCTAGAAATTTATCGATATACAAGAGAAATCCTAATGTAGAAAAACTTTGAAAATATTTTTAACAATACCGATATCGAATGCATCAGGTGAATGATCTTTTTCAGTTTTAAAACGTGATAAAAATAATTTAAGAAGTACTATGGAAGAAAAGACAAATTGAACAACATGGCCATGTTATATACAGAATAAAATGTTTCGGACAAAATAGATATGGTAAAAATAATTGATGGATTTGCCAAAGAGGAATCAAACTGTATAATAAAACTGTAAACTCTTAAGTAAGGTTTTAAATTTTTTTTTATATACAGTTAAGATTTTTCTTTAGCCGATGAGTTTCATTATAGCAATACATTTTATTTTGAGGATTTAAAGTAACCGACTCCTTTCACTATTTTAGTTTTTCGACTCTTAAGCCCATGGGCCTCAAGCCTTTTACCGCCAGGGGCCTCCAAATACCTTAATCCGCCTCTGATACTGATGCGCTCTGAGGGGGCGAATGGTTAGAGTTCTGCTCTACCATGCAGTTTCTTCGTTGTTCGAGTCTCCCAGATACTTGTTTGTTAAATTTAATCATGACTTTTGTTATTTATTATTATGGACATTTGCAAATTATGTAAATTGAATTTATGTTAATCTTTCCCCTGGTAATTGTTCTAGAACTCTCCACCAGGTTTATAAAAGGACTGCTGCTCGATAGGTCTTCAGTTGTGGTGCTGTCCGTGTAAGACACTACGACAAAATAAATCTTGTATTAAGTAACATCGCCTTGACCCTTTCTACGTGACAATATCAAGAAGCAAAACAATATATGCATTAAGGGGCTACACTTAAGAGCCAAAACGTTATGACCACCCCTACATTTTGCAATGAACTCGCCTGGATGACGTGGAAGGCACGTGATCAGGTGGAAGTGGTATTTAACTGCTGCTGGAGAGTCTGAAGAACCATTCTTTCACTTACTTCTGTGTGTTATGGGAAAGGTTGCGGATCTAAGCAATTTTGATAGAGGGCAGATTGTAATGGCTCGAAGGTTCCGAACAAGTATTTCCGAAACTGCACGACTCGTGGGTTGTCTGCGATCTACAGTTGTTAGTACTTTCGCAAAGTGGATGAATGACGGTGAAACCAGCAGTAGACGACATGGTGTTGGACGTCCACACGCTATCAAAGAAAAAGGTCGTCGGAGACTGTTTCGCATGGTGAAGCAAAACCGGAGCCAGACAGTGGCTCAGCTGACAGCCCAATACAATGCAGGGCCTTGTAGAATAGTATCGGAGCACACTGTTAAGCGTACACTGTTGGATATGGGGCTACTCAGCAAACATCCCACTCGTGTGCCTTTGCTGACCAAGCGTCATCGCCAACTGCGCCTGCGCTGGGCCCGGGAACATCGTGACTGGTCCCTGGATCAGTGGGAGGTTACCTGGTCAGATGAATCACGGTTTGTCATTTATCACGTCGATGGCCGTGTCAGGATACGCCGTCTTCGAGCGAACAGTTGCCACCTCAAAGTACAGTAGGTCATACACATGCCGGTAGTGGTGGTATTATGCTTTGGGGGACGTTCTCTTGGGCGTCTCTGGGACCCGTGGTTGTGGTAGAGCAGACCATAAATGCTACAGGGTATCTGAACATTATTGCGGACCAGTTGCACCCTTACATGCCCTCTGTTTTTCCAGCTGGAAATGGAATGTTCCAACAGGACAGCGCCCCTTGTCACAAGGTTAAAATTGGGTTGGAGTGGTTCCAGGAACATGATGCTGAATTCCAGGCCGCCTAACTCACCGGATCTCAATCCAATAGAACACATTTGGGATGTCATGGGACGGCAGTTCAGAGTTCAAAGACCACCAATTCGCAATATCTCGGATTTGGGTGACCGTTGCTTAAACATCTGGTACAATCTGTCTCCGGCCATCTACCAAGGACTTGTGGCATCCATGCCAAGGCGAGTTGAAGCTGTGTTGCGCGCCAAAGGTGGACCAACTCCTTATTGACAGGTGGTCATAATGTTTTGGCTCTTGAGTGTAGTTCAGGTATCGTCCTCGTCACTTAACCATAGTCAAAATTACGAAGTCCGTTACGAGTAGCCCTCGTGTTGCTTCATGTTGTGACGAAAACATCTCACTCTTGACGATATGGTGAGTCATATTTTTATTACTCTGAGAGTAACCAGATGGTAAGTGATTTTCCTCAAACGCTCATTTTTAATTATTTATTATTTCATTTCTGTTATTTAATTAATTAAATTGTCATTATAAGTACACATATGTAGATTAATAAATTTTATGTTATTCAATTTTGTCATTCTGGGATTTGTGAATAAAAGTGACAATTTCTCTTTAAACCTTTGTCATCTATTTAACTACCTTTACATACCCCTTTTCCTTTCGGAGACTTTCTCTTTGCAATTTCTTGATTGTATTTCCTTTATTAATATTATTTTATGATCTTTTTTAGATATTCTTCTGTAGATAAATTAACGCTATGATAAAATGATAGAGTGCAAAATTTTTTTTTTTTACTGACCTTGAAAAGTCTCTTATAGAACCTTACAGTTCTTATATTAGCAATAGTATAAGACCAGTAAAGTACTTTTATCCTTCCAAGGAACCTAATTCCTCAAACATTTCTTCTAATTCATCCAGAGATATAATAATACATTGTCAGAGGTTTCTTAATTCAGGTCTGATATCTATTTTTCATCTAATTCATGTTACATTATTACTATAAATTGCTTCTTTCTGCCTAATTAAGTGTTCAAATTTCGTCAATTTATCATTTCGTTAAACCGCGTTTTTATCCATTGTTTTGGCATGCTTGTAGCAAATCCTCTTAAAAAGGTATTCAGTCATAAGCAAAAAAAAAAAAAAAAAAAAAAAAAAAAAACCCCAAAGTTTTTAAAATTCTTTCAAATTTACGGAGCTATGATTTTACCAGCATAACATGCACATTCCTGGTTCCATTGTGTTATTTATATATTTTAGGAATATTTTGTATGGGGTAGTTTGTCTGCTCTCTGATTTACAATAGCTTTTACATCTCTTTGTGCTTTGAAACTTCATTGATGCCTTTGATCTAAAATTTAAAGTTTCAACATACAAGACAACTGACATTAAACATTCAGAGAACAAAATAAGAAATACAAGTTAAATGAAATACTAAATTCTTCTTCTTCTTTAGCACGACAGCCCGGGGTGGGCCAAGGCTTTCCTCAGAACATCCCTCCATCTTGTCCTCCGGGAGGCGACAGTTCTCCAATTGGTCACTTTCAGCACTTTAAAATCTTCTTCCACACAATCAGTCCATCTCAGCTTGGGTCTCCCTCTGAGTCTGTTCGAGATGGGTTTATAATTAAAGTTTCTTGATGTCATAGATGAGGAATCCATTCGACAGACATGTCCCGCGAATCTCAAGCGGCATATTTTGATGTAGTTGACGATGTCAGCTTCCTTAAAGAGTCTGTTGAGTTCAAAGTTGTTCCTGTGTCTCCAAATTCCGTTATCATTCACAGTCCCAAAGATCTTTCTCAGGACTTTCCTATCAAAAATAACAAGTTGATTTGTCTGGGTCGTTGTTAGAGTCCAGGTTTCACATCCATAGGTGAGAACAGGTCTTATAATAGTTTTATACAAAATAATTTTTGTAGATCTTTTTATCAATTTCGATTTTAAAAAAGTTCCAAGGCCAATACTAAATTCACACCAAATAATATTTCAGAATAATTTTTTTTGGAACAAAAAATATTTTTTTTCAAATTCGATCCAAATGCCGCCCTTAGAAATTGCCACTCCGCGCAGGGATCTGGTTTGTCCAGCTCTAGAGCTGCTCCTGTCAACAAAACTAGATAATAACATTTTAGAGGGTAGAATGTGAATGTGAAAGAGCGAAATAGTCATAGTAAAAGTAAAACAAAGAAGTGTTGGGTTTGAGCTACGGCAGTATCAGCCGTATCAATGATACGGGGCCCCAACATGTGTTATATTTTGACACTCATATAAAATTTATTGTTACCATTTTTATTTATTTTTTCCAAAGAAAGGCCCCTAAGGCATTTTGATGCAGGGCCAACTCAAGTCTAGCTACGCCAGAGTGGGTTTGAGTTAGGCGGTAAGCAAACGAAAACACAATTACGTGTTACCTCATCGCGTGATCGTGACGTCACATGAATTGAGTCCAGCTCAGCTACCACAATTTTTAAATAGGAACTGTAACATCTACTGGCCCTGGCATTTAGAATCACTAGCCTTAATAGCGGCTGCACAACGACTAGGCATTGACAAAATTAATTTTCGAACGAGGTCAAGCAGTATTTTACCGTACCAGATATGGATAAGTGCTTATCTTAGCTACGTTAGTGATCCAAGTTTCTTGTTCGAAACTTTTCAATTCATCTGGTTTCACTGATTTTCAATTGGATTTAAAACCAGATCCTTACCAGGACATTTCAAGGTAGTTTTGTTACTGTCCTGCAAACATTTTTTACTGATGGATATGAAAATGGAATGCGAAGATAAAAACAGTAAAAAAATATGCAATGTAACTGATGTACACATTGTTCATGCATGTGGTACTTACTACTTTGGTTCAATGGCATGGTGCCGAATCATCCTGCAAAATGCATTCAGAGTGATCTTTAATAAAATACAAGAATTTTCTGTGCTAAAATGTCTTTACGTACCGGGGCATTCACAACACCTTGGACATAATCGAGTCTACTTATTCGTACCCATTCGTACGAAAATTAAACCCAGAGCTTCTGAGAAATTGGATGGTTCAACAATCACAAAAACATTTAATGTTAAATACTTCATTAGCTTTACGCCGAATTATCCGGGCACTGAGGGTGAATTTTGATTAATTTGAGAATATAACTATTTTAGATCACTCAAAAGTCTTTTTTTGCATATCATTTAGTCCACATTAACCGATTGGTTCTCTTTACTGTATTAAGTAGAAGCTTCTTTCACGGTCGCGTTTCATGAGTCCCTTTGAAATCAAATATCTATGAACAGTACTATTGCTTTCATTCATTCCACTGTCTGATTCACATACCACTCTGAGATCTTTTGATAAAGCTTTTCTTCTTTTAAGTGATAGACAAACTCCTTTTATAGTGACTCCTTTGAGTGTAGATTTCTTTTGGCGTTCACTGCCGGGTTTACAGAGCAAGTTTCACAGAATTTTGTCAGCAACAACGACACACTAGATTCACTGCAGACGATTTTTTTGGACATTCTTTCGCTCTTGTAGAAAAACTTCGGCAGACAAGATGTCGGTGCAAGATGTCATAATCCAAGACGTGTGCAAATGGACAATCCTTTCTCCCCTCCCCAATTTTATAACACCACCTAGCTGATGTAATCTCTGGCAATCTGCCAGAGGCTTACTCATGCAGGCTAATGCAATTTTTCACTTGATTGTACGAAGGTTGATCCACGTCGAATAAAAAAATATTTATTATTACTAAACAGAAAATACACAAGGGAATTTAGAGGTATACGTGCCTATTACATTTCGACATATTCACCACGTCTATTTAGGCATTTATCAGAACGCAAAACCAACTTGTTTAACCCGTCTTGGGAGACATCAGGTCCTAGTCCATTGAGCCAAGTCTCGACGGATGTTTTCACAGAACTGTATATCATTTCTTCAATTCGTGCCGGGTTGATATCTGTCGTTGAAGAACTTGGCCGGCAGCTCCTTGTCATATTGCGGTTTCTGACATCCTCTCTGCCTGATTGAAAAGAGTGACATAATTTCGCTGCATGTTGTCTGTTCATTGCAGATACGGACGCCTTCTTTGGCCATAAAAGTTGAACCACGGCTTGTGACCTGCCAAACGAGACCAATTTCCCAAGCTCTTGACATGTCAATCGTCTTTAACCATCTGGGAACATTCACTACCTATCCGCAAACCAGCTGTATGACAAGTAGCGCCATCTGTCTTCACTTAGGGGGAAAAATTTCTCCACAATGTGTAGTTTTCAAATGCTGCGGCTTGTAAACTTTCTTTCTGATCAACACTGGTATAATATTTAAATTATTTAAAAAGTTCATGCAAATTTGTCCATAGAAAATGAAAGTGGCTCAGTTTTTTTTGCATACTTCCATATTTTGCATAAACAATGATCATGGTTTCACTTTTCATTATTTAAAATTTTTAATTCTTGATAAAACTAATTCAGTAAAAAAGTAATTAATATATTGCTTTTGTATTAACGACACAAAAAAGAACACATGATGCTATTGACTACGGATCTCGAAACTACAGATTACGATTATAGGTTACAAGAGAATTACAGATAGGTAGATTACAAATTAGGCCCGATTAGGTAAGTAGAAATTTCTTTGTAGTTAAATTGGTAGTTTAAATTAGATGAGGGACGAAGCTACCGCCGTATCAATGAAACGGGGCCCCCAAGCTACAGGGGCCCCAATATGTGTAAATACAGTATCACTAAGAGGACCTTCATTTAAAAAAAAGAGCCCGAAGGAGTTTTGATGCGGGGCCCACTCAGAATTAGCTACACCAGTGATTAGATGGATCCTAAAATCATGTTTTGGTTACACTGAAGACTTTTGTATGGAAAGTAGGGATCTATATACACTGCTGCCTATTTTAATTGCAACATCAGGAAGGAATTGTGACAAATCTATACGCGTCCTTCAACTAATCCTCTTGGGAATTCTTTGGGTGCAGCAAATTTTAACAAATCTTCTCCTAAAAGAAGAAAACGTGGTATGCAAATTAAGTTTATTATATATAATACTACTGTGAGTAGATTAGAAGTGAAGAGAATAGTGAATTGTGAGGGGATTAGAAGTGAAAAGAATAGTGAGTAGTTAGTGAATTGACAGTGATGAGAATAGGTAAACAAAAAGTAAGGAAGTGATAAGTTTAGCCAACAAGAGGTGACAAGATATTTACAAGATGAAGATTACCAGATCTGGTTTAAAAGCCAGGAAAATAGAGTTAATTGCAATTGATTAGAAGACTGCCTAAAGTCAGGTACTGTCAACTTCATATTAAGTTAATGTTTAGAGTGTTAAAGTAGTAGTGAGGACATTAAATACTTAAGCTCTGTGTAAAGTAATATTAATGGAGAGAGAAGAGCTGCATTATTGAACATATTCTCCCCAAACGCGAATCTCGTCTCTCTCTCTCTCTATTACTGGACGGAATTATCTTATTCATAGTGTTATTTGTGTTTGAGTTGATTATAATGATAAATAAAATAATTGGAATTCATCATGTCGTATGATCCTTTAATTCCTTCCACATCTTTGACTTGGTCACAGGGTAGAAGAGATTTAAACTCGTTTCATAATGATCTGACGAACTTTAAAATCTCATGAAAGGAAGAAGAGGTTGGAATATGCAAGTGATTAGCATTTTAACGCATTTAGATGACGCAGGAGGAAGGAACGACATCTAAAGCACCGCAAAAAAGAAAAATTGTCTAGTGGATTTCTTATTTGAAAAGCTCTTTCTGAGGTTTGGGTTTGCTCAGAGTATCGTGTTATGCCTCGAATAATAAGAAGAAATACTTACCAGCAAGTGTAGGAATTCGACAGAGGCAGATCGTTGCCTACCGAGAGTGTGGATTATTGTTCCGTGATGTCGCCCATCGCACTGATCGATATCCAACCACTGCCATGCGAATAGGGAATCAATGGGTTGGCGAGGGTCATTCTGAACGGCATAAAAGATCTCCACACTCTCCCATGTCTACGCCCGAGAGGACAGACGTATTGTGAGATCTGCTCAGCAAAACTGCACAACTACATTACGGATCATTAATTAGGAAATGGAGCATAGAAAGAGACCGTGACTTTGGTACTCCAAACTACAAAACTGCACAATTCCATCTTTTCCTTGTTCTGCGTGCAGTGATGGCCGTATACGTGACTGGAGGCTCCGAGGAGACCGTTCTTTGCCTACTTGCGTTCTATATCGGCACAGGCATCCTACACCTGAGGAAATGGTTTTGGAAATCATCGGATAAACGACACTTTCAGATCAATGGTCATTTGAACGAAGATCGGTACATTTCTAACATCTTACGTCCAGTGGTTGTGCTTATCGTCGAGGTCTTCCAAACTACCTCTACCAACAAGATAATGAAGGACCACATGTTGCACATCGTGTTCTGAACTTCCCCAATACGCAGGGTATTCGATTGTTCCCTGGCTTGCATGGTCTCCAGATCTGTCACCCATTGTAAACATTTGGTCTTGGGTTGCTGAGAGACTGGCTTGCCACAACCCTCTCCAGCTAATATGCAAAATAAAGTGTGGTATGGATAGTAGCTTGCAATGAGTTGCCCATTAATATCATCCAATTCCAATTTGATTCCATGCCTAACTGGGTAAGTGCCGTTTCAGCTCCCAGAGAGGTGGCAGTTGTTTCAATTAATTTCTCAACCCTGTAAACCTCCAAACTGCTTGCAAATATAATCATTTTGTCTTCACGCTATACTGTTTACGTACAGTAAATATCTTTTTTGTATTTGATTTCCGGTGTTGCAATTTTAATGGCCATCAGTATAATTTTTAAATGTAATTGGTTGGAAGTTTTCAAAACGAACAATTCTTTAAACGGTTTTGAAGCGAGACACACTATGAAGCAAAACGAGGCTGTTGGCGACAGACCTCGAAATTTTAAGCCCTGGTCAAGTGACGGGGACGACACCTGAGCTTGCAACCCCTTTCCAAACTATCACACCCCTCCAATGGGAGGACTTTGAGCTCAACAAATTTAACGTATTTAAGCTCTCTCTATACGGTGAGTTTTCAATGGCACTAGGCTCGAACTGTGACACGCTGACAACGAGATCATGACCATAGCCACTAGGTTACGGCGACCACTAAACAGTTTTAAAGTAACATGATCCAAGAAAAAGCCGCGTTTCTTTGTCTACACCAGTGGTTCCTAAAGTAATCCCTATGGGCTCCAGGGGTCCCCAGTATTATTCAGGGGGTCCATGGAAAATAAAAATTGATTTGGAGGTCCCTGAACACCGTCAGGGGGTCCACGTAAGGTTAAATATAAAATAAAATTATAAATAACTATATTATATAATTAATATAAATACTAATGTGTTTATATATATATATATAATAGATTTGATCCATTTGTATTTTTATGGAAATTGAAATAAATAACAATTATTCACTTGGATATTCCAGACTGGATGTTGAACTATTTTGCGCGTGGACTAGCTCAGATCCCTAACGCAGTTGAATCCATACTAATACAGGAGCGTCTTATTGAAATATCCGCAAATGAGGGAATTAAAACATTGTTTGAACAAGAACATCACAAATTCTAGTTACAAAAACAGATCCCAATTTTATATCCTGCATTATGGGTTATTATACAGAAGCAGTTGACTACTTTCTCCTTTCAATTTGGTAAAACGTGGAGTCAGCACTGTAAAAAGTCTCATCACAAAAAAAAAAAAAAAAAAAAAAAATAGTGTTTGTGTGTGGGGATTTACGGTTTTTGCTACAAACATTGAGACGGACACACACACACATAAATACACTCATAATATCTCATCAAATTCATCCAGGTCCTTAATTTTTTAAAAATTTTATTTTAAACAAAGTTATAATTTCAATAAATAATTATTCAACAAAATGTTTTTTAAAACTTATAATTTTTATATCATGCATTTTTATGTAGCTTTTTCACTTGGGGGTCGTTAGGAAAGTTTTGACTTTAAAAATGGGTACGTGGAAAAATTTTGACTTTAAAAATGGGTCCATGGGCAAATTTTGGCTATAAAAAGGGGTCCATAGGCAAATTTTGACTATGAAAAGGGGTCCATGGGTTAAAAAAAAATTATACGAGCCTTACAGAAGTCGCATATGGTGTGTAACATCTGACATGTTACCGTGGTAAACATGCAGTAGCAACTTAAATCCTGAAAAAAATTAATCGGGTATGATTGGAAATAATTTCTATCGAATAATTATATCTTTAATAAAATTTTATTTAATTAACACAAGGAGTAATGCAATTTTTTTATCAAAAATAATTATTCTTGTTTAATTTGGGGAAGAGTGGAGACTTATGATAACTATGGTGTAGTAGGTAGCTGAGGACCTTGTCAGATGGATCACATGGATGGGCCGTGAATATTCCGAGTGTAACGTTAAAAAACAAACAAAAAACCCAGAGTTATTGAGATTTAAAAAAAATTAAAATAGTTAAATAAAATAATAGTGGGAATCCAGCAACTGGAAACCCAGCCTGTTTGTAGAGAAAAAGGAGACAAATCGAACACAGCAGGTCTTGGGCATGTAGGTGCAAATGGGGCGGAGGTAGGGCAGAAAGAAATAACATAACTAACTCCCCGGGGGTGGGGGCATCAGTGTTGAGAACGAACATAGATAACTCCGAACTAAGCAAAGATAGGGGGATTCCCCAAGTATCATCATCCCATCTCACTTAGTTCATGACGTCACCAAACCTTCAAACCCCATAGGATTAACATGGGGTTTTAATTTCCGCGACCAAGCCCCCATCTGGCTCACTACCATAGAACAAATTGAACAAAAAGATGTAGCTTGACGAGGAAAACCTATGGAACGAGTTTCAAAGCAGAGACTCAAAAATCCTCGAAGAAATGATGATTTAAAAAAAAATTTAAAACACTTAAAAAACGTTAAAAGGAGGGGGAGGAGATACGATTATTGCAATAAAATTATATGAACAGAAAGCTCATAGGGATATCTATCGAATCAGGCAGGTACGGATGACCAAAGTGGCCTAGGATTTGAGGTATAAAGTAAATAGCTCTGTAGGGGGAGAGCACCTGAGGAGATAGATTTCTCGTATATCTCGCGATATGACGTAATACTATCGAACCTCCGAATATCAAGACCCTAACTCAATTCCAAAAGGGAGCAAAATTTTTACCCAGCCCCATAGGAATAACATAGAAACATATTTTAGCGCTGAAGCCCCCATAAGCCTTACAAAAGAGAGCCAAGGGGATAAATGGATGGGTCTTGCTGAGGGGAGCCTGTGGTTAAAATCTCAAAGCAGAGACTCAAATACATTCGGAGATATTACAGATTTAAAAAAGTTTAAAACGTTGAAATAAAATACAAGGAATGACCCTATGAGCAAAAATTTTAGTGAGAATATACAATGGAGGCAGAGGGATCGAATGAGCTAGGTCCGAGCGGACTGAGAGGCTCAAGTGTCGAGCTATTGGCAAATGCTGTCCAGGGGGAGGCACCTGGTGGGGGTCGAGTCCTTGTACTTCCTAGCCAAACAGATGGTACTATCGATCCCCCAAATATCAGCCCCATATCATTAAAAAAATGGCACCATAGGATAAATATGAGGATTGATATTTTAGTGTGTAAGCCCTCCCCTGCCCAAAGCAGGTCATCATTTGCAAATAAACTATGAAGGGGGGACAGGCCAAGTCGATCGACGCCACAGTGGTCAAATCAAATAGAGAGCGCTTCACCGGTTTCCTGTTACACACTTCCGTCCCTTTTCACGAAATCACTTCCACAAATATCCAGCAACCGAGAGGAAAGATGTTACACATCAAAAAGTTTGGGAACCACTGGTTTACACAATAGATTTACTCAAACACGATTTAGGATTGCTGACTGTACCGAGAAAGGAAGAGGACGAAATTCGTTAATTAACTGCTAACTGAATTTTGGGGGGGGGGGACTTAAACTTGGTGCAACACTCGAACAACATTTATTAAACACCAATCCAATCATCCAACACATCTTATATTTCCTACAAGATCTAAAGTGTTGTTCAGCTAAGCACCAAGAATTGTACAAATTCTAAGAAACAAAAAATAAACAAAATTTTTTGATGAAAAAGTTATTACCGCGAAATATTTTGGAAAGTGGCTCATCTCTGCACGAAAACAGCAGAAACTTTTTATTGGACCACATAAACATAGCAGATATACGTATTTCTTGTGAAGACAACAAAATTTCGATTCATCTCACCATAAGCTAAATACGTTTGCTGTCACTGTCATGTCTTTTAATGATTCACTGAGAATCTTGTCGTTTTTAAAGAGCTATTTATTTATGCATAATTATGCATTAATAGTGCATCTGGCACCTGTGGTACATTAGGTACTACAAATTACGTTTCACTCGTTTCGGGTATTTCTAAATCTATTTCTTTACTTATCTTAAATGGAATACTTCAATGAACGGGTTCATTGCCATCTATATTTTTCACTCAGACAACAACAAATATATTTTTGAAGTCAAACTAGAAGTACATATCCTCACAATTAAATTTATAGTAAACACCAGGGGTGTAGCTACCACCATACCAATGATACTGGGCCCCCAAGCTATAGGGGCCCAACATATGTAAGCAAAAAATCGTTATATGTTAAGAGGCCCCCAAAAGACCCACAAGGAACTTTTCATACAGGGACTAGCTACGCTTCATCAAGACTAGCTACGCTAATGGTCAACACAGTTTCATTGCAATAAAAAAAATGATATAAAAGGTATGGCTTTGGTGGCAGCAGGCCGGCTTTGCAAGCCCAAGGTTACGGGTTCGATTTTGGATGCGAAAATTGCATATCATATGATTATATGGCATGTAAAAGGTCTTTTGAGTATCAATTTGGCTCTGGTATTTTCGGCAAAATTAAATCATGGAAGTATGAAGCTTCCGATGAGAACGAATTAAAACTAGTTCAAGGGTCCAAATTTGGTTACGAGGCCGCCACTACACACACACACACACACACACACACACACACACACACACACACACACACACACACACACACACACACACCACACACACACACACACACACACACACACACACACACACACACACACACACACACACCACACACACACACACACACACACACACACACACACACACACACACACACACACACACACACACACACACACACACACACACACACTTCAAGTCCCACTTGGAAGTGTGTGGACAACGGCTTAAGTAGTCAATCAATCCACTCAAAAGTTAATTGTTTATCTTTAGTGTGATATTAATTAAACAAACTAAAAAACGGGATTCTCGATGTAATTTGCCTTCAAACAAAATCAAATGAGAATTTTGAGAGTCAGATGTGTTTAATACTTTAGAGCTCCTATTATTACGTATTCCCTATGTCCCAAATTAGTTGCTATATTTCAATGCCAAGCCTCATTTATTAGGAGATGATCTCAGTATGATAGAAGGATTCTTAAAAGATGAATGGAATTTGCTACTACAATGTCAACCTCGGATTTTTTTAACGAAATACAGTTGTTGCAACATCGGATGGATGGCCACAAAGGTTGGTTTTTAGGTTGTTTCTTTTGGAAAAGCTAATCACACACGCTCGCATAAAATATTATTATACTTGTATTTTTAATCATTTTCTTTAATCTGAATTGTTTTAAATTACTTTTTTTTCAGTTAGTTGATGGCATCTACTTGCTTCGATGTTAATTGAGAATTTAATTATTTTAAAAAGTGTTCTGATTCTCATTCCTGCCTTAGAGATGAGTCTTCACAAGTTCATTGTAATCATTATAATTGGATTTATTACTCTCTTTACGGTTAAACCTCATTATCAAGAACAATTGATAGAATATTTTTCTGGGATTCAACTTTTTTTTTAAAGTAATTAGAAGCTAAAATAATTTAATGCTCTAAATTTTGATTTTCCAAGAATAAATAACTTTGATTCTTTCGAGAAATCGAAAAGCAGTTATGAACAATTTGAGAAGAATGTAATATATTTTTTTGATTATCCATATAAAATATTGTGTTAGATCGTCAAATTATTTATTCTAAAAGAAATTAACTAAATGTGTTTCAAGAAAAAAAATCTGTAAATTGCAGTACTATACTAATATATATAAAAGACATTAAACTCACAATCTGTTGTTGGATATTCTTTTTTGGAAAATTAACTTCAGTTTTACAACTTTTAATGCTTTTCTGTCGAGGTAGATGGCAGCACGAGTACAGACTTAAGTCCAATTTGTAGGCGTTAAATACTGTGAAAACATTACAAAATTGTGATTAAGTTTGTATAATACGCTAAAGAGAGGCTCGTACCGCACGGTAAAAAGGACGAAACCAATGGAACAATTGAAAAACATTTTAGCTGTAATAATTAATACAAGTTTTGGCTGGAAGCATTATATGTCATCGTGCTTTTCAAGTTTCAGGGAAACACCATTTTCAGAGATTTTAGTTTCAAGAGAGTTTGTTTCTAGTAGTGTGAACGTTTCTGAAAAAACTTTTATACGTTGTGATTTACTTTATTCAACTTAAATTTGATTGAAAAAAATACATTAGAAAATAAATCTTTGCAAAATTAAATCCAATTTCATCTAGACAAAGTAAATATCTGTTTCTATTCTGTGGAACATACATATCAATTAACTTGTGTTTTAAGTCAAGTATTTTTGTATTATTTAAGTGATTCGTGTGTGTAACACAGACCGTGTCTATCGTGTTATAGGGTGATCTACTGTATCACCAGAAACAAAATTTTAGATGTAAAAAGTATATACTTATATATGTATAAATATAGGCGCGGAAATATAAATAAAAGAAAACTGAAGGTTTCATGACATATTGGTAAAACTGCCGATTTAATTTATGAAAATTAATGTGTAAAGATTATTTTTAGTAAAAATTATTACAATATTCTTTTCTTTAAGATTTATTCAATATTATGTCTCAATTACTAAATTTTGAATCTATATTCCCAGTATTTTTACTTAATTTCTACCATCAAATAACGTTGTGATAGCAGAAAAGGGGAAAATGGAAAAAAATAGAGGTCCTATAAATTTTGTGAAGAGATTTTGTCACCAAAATTGTAAAATAAGAATTCTTTTTGTTTTTGTGAATATTGTAGAATGGACAGTGCTGGTTTAAGCTCATTTCGGGTCATGGGTGCAGTAGATCTACGGGCCCTTTGGCACTGGCGGATCGAAATTTATAACCAGAAAATCTGGTAAGTCCAGCTTGTCTGGGCCCCAAAAGTCCCTTCTGGGCCCCTGGGTATCCGCCCTAAGCGCCCAATGAATGAACCAGTACTGAGTATGAACAAATATTTTTCTCAATAAATAATTTTATTTTTCTCAGCAAGCATGAAATTATGAATCAAGTAAAGAAGCTCAATTATCATTTTTAATAATATGTATTAGTACATAATTTTTTTAAAAAGAAATTACCTTACTACAGTATATTGCCACGAAGATTGAAATAACCACACGGTTAGATTTAACATGTATTTATTAGAACAGAGAGAATTCCCTTCAACTGGAGGGATTCCGCTTTTATAACGCTAGAAGAATATTCGAGAAAGAACTGGGCATGCGCGCTCACGCGCTGGCGCTGCATCTACTTTACATACACTAAAGAAAAATATAGAATCAGCCAGGTTCTAGAGAAATAATAAACAATACTTTACAATTAAAACTCCAGTCTTTGGATGAAAACGCACGGGCTCGGATTCGAACCAGCGATCTAACGACCGAGCTACAGTGAATGATTGCATTCCTCCTTTATACGGCGATATAAATTATATATATATATATATATATATATATAAGTTAAAGTTATTAGGATTGATTATTATACAACGTTGCACTTAGCATCATGATGGCTACAGGAGGCAGATCTTGTAATTTTGAGTCATTGTCAAGTGACGAGGACGACGTTTGAGCTAGCATCCTGCGTTCTTAATTTCCACACTACATCCACGGGAGGACTTTGAGTTCTAACAAATTTAATGCGATCTGATACACGATGAGTTTTTAGTGGAGTCAAGACAGAAACATCGATGACCATGATCTAGATGCTATGTGACCACGGGGTTACTGTAGAAATCCTATGTAGGCGGTTATCATCTGATTGATTTTCAAAATCCTTATTAATAAGCAATGAAAAAATTTCGAAGAATTTTTTTTTGTACATACAAATATTATATCTGTAGCAAAGTATTAGGCGTTATTACGTAAAACAAATCTCAGCTGAAAGCAAATTCTACCCTGTACTGTTATCCAAAAACTAAGAATAAGGGTTATTCAAGAACAGGGGAAATAAAAAGCAGAAAAAAAAATAAATTCGAAAGCTAATACAAACTTAGAGAGAGGTTGAAGGACACACAAAAGCAAATTTATTGCTTAATTTATTCCAATAGCGCAAAATGGAGGAAAAGTAAGACGTCCGTCAGTCCCCGCAAGAAAAGAAGACTAAAGTTGGTTTGCAGGGAATGTGATCTCCTTTTACAAGCATCTCGGTGATGATTCATACAACGAATGACGGTCTGGACTATTGGCGGTGAAAAATTTCTCCATTCCTGTAAGCAAAATGGTTTAAAGGTAAGAAATCAGATTGCTTTTACACTGCTGCAGCTGGAGTAGGATGAATTGAAACTTTTCGAAGTACATGCTAAATGGGAGTTTGAACGTGCTTGATGTTTTCTTTTTCAAGATTTTCCATTCTCTATGAAAATGGTGTGGCCTTGCATTGATGTCCATGAATAAGAATTTAGGAACCGTGGCATTAAGGCTTGAGAGCCTCATTTCTGTTTCTTGTACAATTAATAGAAACTTCTGCGAAACGTGCAGGTTCACTCGTTCAGAAAATATTATGCCCAAACACACCAAGAGGCCACCACTATGGTAGTAATCTTTTCCAGTTATATTAGAAGAGTGGTAATGTTTTCCACGTTCTCTCTAGATTATGCTGCAACAAGAATTTCTCTGTAAAAGAAATAACGAGAGAAATAGGAGAATATCACATTGCTCTATTGTCTGTCCATCCAGTTCCATTATTCTCGACTTCATCGCAAACTGGCTCTCTTTTGCGTATAGGTTAATGACACGTAAGCAGCAGGATGTCTGCCATACAGACATTCAGCTTCTTGAGTCTTCTAACTATTTTATCTGGATTACCCTATTTTTCAGTATTCTCGTGGTTGCAGTAAACCTCGAAGAACCTGGTACATATCACCTGGTTTCGCCAAGCAGCTTAGGATAGAAATACATATTGTTTAGCTGTTTTTCTCGATTAAAACTATTACAACGTCGAAGAATATTTTCAACGGTTTGGTACACTTTTCACGCTTGTGACGGATCTATAAGCGTCCTTCCATTAACCTCTGGGGAATTCTTTTGGGCCAGCATTTTTAACCAACCTTCTCCGAAGGGCAGAAAGCATGATATGCAAATTAAGTTTAATATATATATTCTTTATTCGCGAGTTTGGGAGTTAGTTAATTGTGAATAGATTGGAAGTGAAGTAAATTGGCAGTGAAACGTATATGTAAACAGTGTAAGAAGCCAGAAGTTGGAATATTAAGAAAGTGATTTTAGATTAACTATTGGGGACGTTTTAAAGTCAACGCAAAAGGAATAGAAGACTACAAGAGTTCTGGTACTGTGATCTTAAATCAAGTCGATGTTTATAAAGTTAAACTAATAGTGTGGTCATTAAATACGTATGCTCTGTGTAAAGTTATCTTAAAGGTAGAGCTGCATGATTGAATATATTCTCCCCAACGCAATCTTGTCCCATTCCCGTTCTATTACTGATTAAAGTTATCTTGTTTAAGTGTTGTTTGTGTCTGAGTTGAATATAGTTATAAATATATAAAATAATTGAAGTTCATCATGTCGTATGATCATTTAGTTCCTCCCACACCTCTAGCCAGGTCACTGGGAAGAAGGGACGTAAATTTTTTATACACTTTCAAAAATAGGCATTATGCAACATTTACGAAACTAGACACTTCTGTACATGAAATCCACTTTCTATCATTCTAAACAAGACTGCTAGTCCTTAAGCTATAATTAATATTTTAGCAGCTCTTGAAACCGAATGAGCTCATAGATCACACAAATCACCAGAATCTCTAATGCCCATTTAAATCATTTTATATATACTTACTTTATTCCAAATAGTTTCTCCCGCCGCTCTGTTATATTCTGGACAAACAATCAAATCCTCGTCGAACAATTATGGTTTAATATCTGAAGATCACGTATCGCATTATAAGACTTTTATATTTATTCAATCCTTTTATCATCTTGATAGTACTTAAATACTTGCACTTCTTAAAAGTACATCAATTTATTTTTAAAAAAAACTAATGATACTCTTGATACATTTGTACATATTTACATTTAGTATTTAAGATTTCTCTTAATGCGTTAGCTGCCACGATCCCCCTTTGGGGATTTTGGAATATTTCTTATATATCCCTCGTTATAACATATAAATATAATAAAATATAAATTTTTTCAAAAATATCAAATACTTGAAAAACAACATTATAATTTTTAAATAATTTAACTGTTATACAACTTTATGGGCTTATATAACTTACCCGGTCAAAAATTTCAAAGAAAAAAAATTGGCAGTTAATGGGTTAATATAGAATTATACCCTCAGAGTCCACCACAGGATCTCCTACATACATTTATCACGTGTTTCTGACTGAGTGTTTTGCTCGTCTCTACCACTTTCTCTTATTCACTTCAATTCATTCGTCAAAAAGAGTTGAGTGGAGGTGGGCTGCTTGACACATTTAATTTTTACAGTTTCTCAATTATTCTTAATTTTTGGACACCAGAATAGTTAAGACTACGAAGCTTTTTAAATGCTTACATTTACCCCTAAAAAGCATGAATTTTTCAGGAAAACTGGGAAAAAATGATCGAGAAATGAGTTTTTTCTGACATTAAATGAAAATATAGGTATATTGTAAGTTATTTTTTGCAGTTTTAATTGTGGGGAGGGGGACTAGAGAGCTGGAGGGTGGGATAAAAATAGAGTTTGAACTTGTTGGGGTATATTTACTATAAGAGGTGTTCAAATGAAAGTGATTCGAGATGTGCATCCACGAGAAGCGTAGGGACAGAAATGAGACAGATACATAGATAGAAATAAAAATATTTAATGAGTGAAATGCGTACGAAGTTTGTTAAAGGATATTCACCATGTCGTTTAGGCTGGGGTTCCATTGCTTAGGAAGGTAACGAATTCCATCCATAAAGAACGATGTCGGTTGATCATGGAACCAGTTCAGGACTGAAGCCTTTACATCATCGTAGGAGTGAAATCTTTGACCCATTAGGCTTCTCTTCAGCTGTCCAAAGATGTGATAGTCGCAAGGTGACTGATACGGACTATAAGCAGGAAATTCTAGAATTTCTCATTTTTTACGGGCCAGTGCCTCGACACACACCTTGGCGACATGTGATCTTGTATTGTCTTGCAGAATGACGACACCTGATGACTACATACCTGGACGTTTGTTTTTGAAATTCACATGCAGCTTATCAAGTGTTTGGGTGTACCGTTGAGAATTGATGCAGACCTCTTGTTTTTTAAACTCCAGTAATAGGGGTCCTTACTTGTCGAAACAGGCCGTCAACATCCCTGCTGAGCTTTGAATTTTTCGGGCCTAGGTTAGTTGGGATATTTCCACTGCACCTTCCGGTTGGAAATGGTGACACCTGGTCTTATTCCTTGTCACTATGTGCTGCCGAAAGTCGTCACCGTTTTCCCTGTAGCGCAACACAAATGCTGTAAACTAAAACCCACACATTCCGGCTTACATCTTTCTAGTGTTTAAAACTTTATCACAGCTTGCTGATCCATTTTGGACGCAGTTGCATTCACACCAGCCTTTTTTAAATGATTGCCCCGTCCATACGCGCGAATGCAGTTTTATCACAAATTTTCTTGCACACGCGCATTACATGGTACACACACCCTTACAATCACGTTTTTTCCATGAAATTACATTGAAAATTGTTCGCATGTGACGCTTCGAATCATTATCATTTGAACACGCCTCATAGAAAGGATATCTGATGGGCATTGAGATATAAAATAACACGAGATACAAGATCGCCCGTGTGAGACACGGCCATGTGCTGATCTAGGGGTAACTTTAACCCGTGTCAGACTCGGGTAAAGGAGTTAAGGAGTTAAGGATTATATTTTGAAGCATCAAGACAAGTTTTTAATGTTTGAATAAAATTATAATGACATATAATATTCAACAACGTCTGAATATTTTAATTAAAAAAAATAAATCAAGAAAATCCGTGATAAAAAGGCTTTTTAAAGTTAATAGCATTATAGTGGAAGACCTTATCATAGGTATAAAATTAAATTCTCTTAGGTAATTTCCATTATTTCCCCTGTGCTAGGTAACCAGAGAATGAGTACAGTACAGATAAAAATATTCTAGAAGAATTCAAAATTTTTATATCAAAAAAGCTGCTGAATTTTCATAGCTATTAAACATAAGCAACTTAAAACTTTTTATAACCATATGATAGTAAAAAAAAAGATTGAAAACGACTCTGAAAGGTTGAAGAAATAACTTAAATTGTATTTGAAACTGGTATTCTACATATATATACACATATACATATTTAAAAAATGTCGTAGGTCACGATGAAAATATCACAGGTTAAAAATTTTGAAAAGTTAAAAAATGTAGCAATAGAAATAAGTCGAATGAGCTCCCAATTTCTTAAAATGACCTTCTTTTGGGGTTTCCGTTTAAAAAGGCTTAAAATCATATTGAAATATAAGCTAATATGTATACCAGGCGTGGCAGTGTACACAATTTTTGGCAAGGATCCAAATGTACAAATACTATTTAAAAGACAAATTGGAGCTATTTGCAATTTAATTATGGTTATCTGTTATATAGATGTTTTTAGCAACTCACTGATTTCTGGAAAGAAAGTAAGCATTTCTTGTGTAAACTGCAATGTTGTAAGT
This sequence comes from Trichonephila clavata, assembly GCA_019973975.1. Classification (NCBI taxonomy): domain Eukaryota; kingdom Metazoa; phylum Arthropoda; class Arachnida; order Araneae; family Nephilidae; genus Trichonephila; species Trichonephila clavata. The sequence goes on from BMAO01024754.1 coordinate 269,695, forward strand.
TTGGATAAAATTGTGGTTTTTTCTTTTTTGTATTAATTTGGAATTGTAAAAGGCAACACCATATACTTATACATTCCTTTATTATATTCATTAACTGGTTATTTTCCAAGTTCTCTCGCGCAGTAATGAAAACTGCTTTGTGTAATAATTTTATAAAAGCGGAAAAACAATCCATTATGTCATCGATTTTTGTAAAGAGTAACTTTTACTTTGGCAACGATAAGATATTTTATACTTGCCTGTACACCCCATAAGTAGGAATAAAAATATACATACCTATATATATATATATATATATCTCGAGAAGTCGAACCATTTAGCGCGAATTTCGCGATTTAACTAATTTTTTTTCTTTCTCCGATTTAACTGAACTCAAAAACTCTTATTTAACGATTAATAAACCCCGAATTAACAAATTATTTCAACAGTTGAAATTTTTTTTATTAGTTTGTAATATAAAAAAATCTGATATTTTTTTCAAATGATATTCTTTTTGTCCAGGACAGAAACATGTATTTTCTTGTAAATAGCAAATTTTGACGCGAAAGGGTGCCAACCATTATTAGATTTTAAAGCTGCAGGAGTGCCATGAGTTCAACCTATCGTGTGAGTTTGGAAATGGACAGTTCAAAATACATTAAAAAATAAAACATATTAATCTAAAGTTAGTTCTTGTATTTATAGTCAATAGAGATTTAGTCTTCTTACTGTCAATTAGTCCTGAAATATATATTTCGGAATATATCTACTAACTGCTAATCTTCAAGCGATCACCCCAAAATGTCTTGGTAATCCACCCGTCGATCGCGATCGACTTAATGCCCACCTTGGCTTTACATTGTATGGACATTGTGAAAACATACCTCATGTAGCGGAATGTAAATGACGCAGTATTTCCTTCTTCGCATATAAAGTTGAAAAAAGAACTCTTTTGAATCAGAATCAAAAAGATTGTATTACTATGTAAGTCAGTATTTTAAAATTTCTAATTAACTGGGGCGTAATAATTAACTCCTTCATGCACTGAATTTTTGACAAAAATAATGTATGAGGAAATTTTTTAAAAATATTTTAGATAAACCTCACAAAACTATAATTATCGAGCAAAAAAGCTGATACACATTAATAATATTAAACACTTTTTCAAATAAAGGGTGTCCACAAAGTCTTAAAAAATAGGCGGTACATATTTTGTACCGCCAAAAACGCTTCAAGCAGCATGATAGTTCTAGAAACATGATTTTTTCTTCCCTAGGCGCAATCGAACTTTACAGACCCAACACGTCCATTCTTTTATAGTGGGAAAATAAATAAATACACTTCTTTATCTTATACTGTTACTCATTCTATATATTAAAACATTTTCAGTTTTTCCTAATCTAATGTTGTAAACTTAAATTTAGTTTAGTCCTAATTTACCTAGTTTTAGTTTTAATTTTAAATATTCTATTCTATACTTTATTTTATTTCACTTAGTTTTTATTTAGTCAACAAGTGTATTAGTTGTATTTATTTTTTCTTGAGCACGAGCTGTAACTTATTCAGGACATTTGTATAATTTTGTATGTACTGCTATTTAATAAATATTATTATTATTTTAAAAATGTAACACTATCTAGCACAATAAACATGTCAATTATTGCGAAAAAATAAGCGGAATGCATTTTGTATTTGTAAAGAATATGTCCTTCAATATGGTGGTTCCACTTTTGGACTCTCATATTTTCATACTAGCAATGCATATACGAGGTACTAATTACTGTAATATTGACTTATTTAGTTACATAATATATGTGCTTACCTGATTTGTATCAAATATCACAAATATCACACAATTTCATCCCCACTTAAAAATAAGCACAACACAGTCACTTCCAAAAAATACCTCTCAACAGACTCACAGCTGATCAAATATTGATTTACGTTCTCTTTCTTTTGTATTGCCTTCTTATTTACTAGACTAGTACCAGAACCATTATTAAAATTTTATATGCGAAAATGGAAAATCTCTTTACTATTTAGAGAATTCAATACAATCAGGCTCATGGACGTCTTACGACTCTTTGAGGCTCTGGGCCCAGAGAAATCTTAACATTTTTTGAGGCCCTGCACCCCCATGCAAAAGTAGGCCCTACCTGAGATCTTTAAAAGTAGACAATTTGTAGCATGCATTGCATAATAATCGTTCAAATGGTAATTTGAAACAAATAAATATGTGCACGATTCACAATCTCAAAAACCTAAGCACAAACCGGCTCGACCAATGGCCGCATTTTGACTAAATGAGTTGAATGATTGCTTATGGTATTAGGCCTAGATCCAGACTTGGACAATGGTCATCACATAATAATACAGTCTTACCACTTTTGCCAATTGATATGCAATTTGAAATTCCCTGTTTTTCGGAGAATATGTACAGGAATACTATTTGACCATTAAAAATATCCCGATCAGGATCTTATTAAGGCGACAGAGGCGAGAACGAAGCGAGGCCCTGGGCCCGGGCCCATTGGCCCATGCTTTAAGATGTCTTTGATCAGACTTCCTATTCAAATTCAATAAGCAGATAAAATCTTGTATTTTAAGGAAGAAATATTTTATCATACTTCTTATTTAAAACTGTAAATATTTTTATGTAAACAGAATAATCAGGTAATTGCAATATTGTCTTGAAATATTCAGGCAATATCATATCTCTACACAATCAAGTTTTTACCGGATCTTTAATCAGCAATCGAGATAATCAAATGACAAAATAAAAAAAATGTTATTCATTTATGATCAAGATATATATGGAATAAAATCATGAAAGTTTTCAGGTCGTATAAAAAAATAGACTATCTTTAAGTTTAATTGTTCAGATGGCTAATAATATGATTTAATAGTTTTTTCATTACATCCTCTAGGAAATAAAGCTAAAAAAAAAAAAGAAATAGATATCCAAAGCTAAGTGATTAAGTCATTGAAAAACTCACATTCAAGGACTTTCAGTTTTTTTAATTTTTTTTATCAACTTTATTTTCAATTAGCATAGAATTTTATTTATATTTCGAAGTGACAACGCTATTTAAATCGTTTGTTTGAGAGACCCCATTAGTCGCATTTCAGTCGAAATGGAGTTTTAATTAAAATCACTTCTTTCGTATAAAACGCGTCGCTCAAGGGGGGGGGGGATCAGTTGGATCGGAACCAATACAGGGGCGTCAATACCTTCTAAAAATTCTAATTTATTTGAGAAAATCGGAGAGAACTTAAAAGACTTTTCCACTGCGGCAGTCAGCCGTATCTGTCAATCCACATTTGTATATATATATACTTTTTTACTACGACTCGTCGAATAAAAGAGAACTTTTATTATTAAATCGATTCTCATTGTTTGTTTTTATACCTCAAAGGTATGAAACATTATCCCTGTTCTTCATTACTTTATAGAGGAACTGAAAAGAGTTGATAACTGTTTTATTTATATCTTTCTTAATGCATTTTTAGTTTCCCCAAATCCAATTAATAGATATTTTTTAAACACTTAACAGTTTCTTTTTTCCTGGCATATTATGTTAAAAGATAAGCATATTTTTTGTAAACATTTTTAAAATGAAATCAATTATATAAAATCAAATTAGCAGTCAGAAATGTCATAAATATTGAATTTAAAGAATTATGCTAATTTAATTTTCATTGAAAAAGCATATTTTTCCTTGAAGTTTACTTTTTTCCGAAGAAATGAGTGAACTCAAGAGTACATTTACATTTAAAAAGATAATATTATACTTACAGTTAATTATTCTCTTAAAACTCTATTTTTGTGTGGTAAATTTTAAAACAGGGTGACGTAAGATGTAAGATGCTGATCCATTCTATCTCACCACAAGAGAAGTCCGTTAACAAACTTTCATTACTTCCAGAATCATTTACAGAAATTTCAGACTCACTATCTGAGTCCATTTCAGAATTATTTTCTGTTATGAGCCTCTCATAGTCATTCATTTTTCTTATGTTTTAAGCCCCACATTTAAAAGAAATAGTGTTCGTAGCTTGCGGTACACCGATCTAGTAAAAAGAAAATTCCCGTCTTATCTAGTCTAAAAGAATGCCGTAAAACTTAACTTTGAAACTGGTTAATTTTTTTTTTCTTTTGTAATCCTAACTTTATTCGACTATTAGAGACATCCGTTAGAAACATTACACGAGCAAATCAGAGGATTGGAGTATAAAAAAGTCGCTCGGGCAAATCAGGGAAGTGCCATTTCAAGTGCCCGAGCGACGTTTGGGAAAAACTGGGAAGTGGTTAAGCTGGTTTAGAGTAGAAGCCTCTTTTTTGTCATTTACTAATATGATGCCAAAAAGAAAGTATAAACCCATTAACTTTTGAATAGGTGGTTGAAAGCAAAAAAAAAAAAAAAAAAAAAAAAAAAAGAAGATTTTTTAAAAAAAAGAATGTGTTGTAAGGATTTTTTTAATTTATAAAAATGTAAATAAAGTATTAAGTATGTATTTATTAATGTCTTTGTAAGCCTTTTTCTTCGCGTGTCTTGCCTTTTTGTTTTGCTTGTTTATTATAGCCCTCATTTTGTTTTCTATTGCGACGTGAATATAACTCTCTCTCTCACTCACTTTTCTTTTTTATTGGGTACCACATAATTCGGCTTTACCGATGAAATCTGATGAAAATAGATTCAAAATGCTCCCCTTGTACTTTGATAAATTCAACACTATACTATATTATCTTAAATTAAATTTAAATTAAAACATTTGTTGAACCATATGGTTATAGTATTCTTTTCCAGCAAAAGAAAAATATTTTTACCGTTATTACATGGAATTTTTAAAAAAATAGATGTCATTGTTTGGAAGCCACATGGAAGACAATGTTGTATACACCTCTATATAGAAAAGATACTGTGACGTCGTGGAACTTGGTAGCGTATTGTGACACCAGGCTAATCATTAAAAAAATACTTTTTGTGAGCTAAAATTGGTTTATTTCACTTTTTGACATTTAAAAGATCACTATGAAGAGAAAAAAGGCCAGTTTCAGGTGTTTAGTTCTAATTAACCAGTTCTATTTAGCATTGGTGTCCACTCCTCGCGTCTTCTTTAGTGGACCGTCTCAGGAGTCGATCTCGGCGTTCATCTTGGTAGTACCTCCCTTCTTCCTTCGTCCGTCGGATACTGTCACAGGAGTCGATCTCGGCGTTCGTCTCGGGAATCGATATCGCTTCTTCCTTCGTCCGTCAGATCCTGTCTCAGGCGTCTATCGTGGGAGTTGATTGGGAGCCATCTCAGGAGTCCATCACGAGAGTCGATCGGGAGCCCTCGCCTCGCGCTTTCTTCCTAGATCCGTCGATTCCGTCTCGGAGGTCTATCGTGAGAGTCGATCGGGAGACATCCCTCTTTTTCTTGGGTCGACCCTTTCAAACTCTAGGGGCGGGTCCACTCCAAGCCCCTCATCAACCCCCATTGGCCGGCCTCAAGGTTTTGCACCCGTCACCTCGGTCTTGCACGTCCTCCATTCGTGCAGAGATAACAAAGGTTCCGGACCCTCTCAAAGGTCGCTGGCGACAGGGGTTTGGCTGACATCTGGTACTCGAACCATCTGGCCGCCTTTCACTCTTTTGATGCCCCCCGCCACCGTCTGCCGAGGCGCCAGCCTTTCAAGACTGACAATCATTGCCTATGGATGAAAAATAATGGAGTGATGCCCAGCCCATAGTGGTTACCAGTCACACAGGCACCGACAGTCCAGATGTCCGACCAAACACAATGACGCCAAAGCCACGTGCACTCCAGCTGCGTCCAGCTGCGGAGCGCATCATGAAAAGGGACGATTTCTCCTTTGTGACTTCGTCACAATACAAACACGCATAATATTATAGTTATAACCCAAAAATCTAAGGAAATGAAGTTGCGCTGAAACGAGGCTGTAGGCCTTTAAAGAGTGCAAAAACATTTGAAAAATGAGGATGATTTTATCATGTAAAAAAAGATTGATCTCAGAATAAATGTGAATAGGGAAATTGTAGAATCTTATAAAAGAAATTAAAAAAAGTTTCCTGAAATGGATACTAATTTTTTGTAAAAATTATAAAATAAATTAATGATAGGATAAAAAATTTATGATGGAGTGTAATTTTATTAGCCTAGCAATCATATATTTGACAGAAATTAGAGATAAAAACTATTTGTACTTCTGCCAAAAATGAACAGTAACATTTCCATTAACAATCAATCACAGCAGAACATTTATAAATTAAGTCTTTGTAGCATGTAAAGCTTTCTGCAACTAGGTAAATATATTTTAAGGAGACTACAGATCTTTCTTGGAGGAAACGATGCTACCCAATGGGCATGTAAAAGCGAGAAACTCAATATTTATATAGTTACGTTAAGCCTCTAAGCTTTAAATAAAACCAGAGTGTGCATCTAGTTAAAAAGCTGATTTCCGGCTAAAATCTTGATTGTCATGAACTGTTGGTTTTTTTAAATATCCATTTCATTTAATTTTCTGATTATTACCTCTTTTAATTTGAATTTTGATGATATAACTATATACGACCATTTTCAAGCCAATATTTTTTTTTTAAAGAACTAATGACTAAAAATAATAGTGCAATGGTGAGAGGTTCCGTTAATCAATTTAAGTACTACAGTAGAATGTCGTTTATCCGAACGTTTATTATCCGGAGCGTCAAATATCCGGTCGAGTTTTTTTTGTCAACTACATATACTGTATATGAATACGTTTTCGAACAGTGCAATGCTCAACAGTTGTTTCGTGTGAGGCAGGGAGGAGATTACCGACTTTGCCCAATCGATCTCAGGATTTCAAGAATGCGATGAAGAAGATGTAAAAACCTGGATGGCATGCGGTGCAGAAGACTGTGGATTTCAAATGCTAAATGATGACGAGATTGCGACTTCCGTACAAGAAGAATCTGACCCTGTCGACAATGAAACGGAGGAAGACGAGGACTACAATAACAACGAAAGTAGCAAGGGTCCATCAAATGCTGACGAGTTTACTGCGTTAGAGACAGCTATGGATTGGTACGAACAACATTCAGAGTGCTATCCTACTCAACTACTGCTGTTCAAGAGAATCAGAAATCTTGCAGTGAAAGAACGAAGGTGTACAATGGTACAGCGAAAAATAAGTTATTATTTTCCACAATAAAGGTAAAATTGCGACATTTTGCACCTATTTTACTTTTTCTTCAAGCACGTTTCCCGCATGGGATGATTTTCAATATTCGTATAGTGTCCAGTTTCATATACTGCATGGATCGCATTCGGTTTTTGGTTATCCGAACGGTGTCCGGTCCCAAGTGATTCGGATAAACGACGTTCTACTGTAGTTAACATTTCTTTTAAGTTAACATACATAAGCTACATAACAATTTTGCTATTAATTTTTTTTATGACAGTTTTTGAAAGGTTGTTCTTGGATTCTGTTTATGAAACTTATCAGTGATCTATTCACAGACCAAAAGCCACACACTAAAATACCTCCCTTAAAAGCCGGTCTAAAGTATCCTTTAGACCAGATGTGGGCAATTGCTATGACTCGAGGGCCCCATTGGGGAAGTGGAGGATACAGGGGTGCAGCACCTTTTTAAAATGATGGCCTTCATTAGTTAATTTTGCATATTGAAAAAGGTATAAATTGTTCCAATATAAAAATCAATACATATAAGTTTAATAAAATAGTTTAAGTTTTATTCAGTTTATTTATTGTGCTAATTTCATCTCTTTAGCTGCAAAAAAATTAACTTTTAGAAGCAGTTTAATGAAACAAATGTACCCTCTATCATACCTTTTTACAATTTTTTTTCAAAACAGGACTTTCTCTTTGAAATTCTCATCATAGTTAAGTTAATTTCACTCTTATATTGGCAGTGGGAGATGAAAAGATAAAAAAAGGGAATAGTAAAGTTAAAATTGATCAATTTTTCTCATTTCTATGAAGGTACATGATATAAAATCTGGTAAATAAATACCTTTGTTTCCCGAGTTGGGGAAAATTTAGATTGTACAACGAGTTTATATCGGTAACTAATTGGATCAAAAATCAAATATTTTCTTTATCTCTCAAAATATATGTACATAAAAAGTTTTTCGTAATGCTGCAATAAATTTATTTATTCGCCAAGTCACCAAATTGGTTGCCAAGACGTCAAATTAATCTCATCCAACCCTTGTTAATCTTCGTGCAAAAAAAAAAAAAAAAATCTTAACTCACAAATATATGTTGACCCAAATATAGGGAACATTTTCTGACTATTTGGTTTTCTCAGATTGTCTTGGCGGGAATCAAAAAACCTCTTTGCGGGCTGTTGTCTGCCCACCCACTGTTATAGACCATATTTCTTGTAAATTCACTAATACTCGACTTAAAAAAATATTTGTACAAGAGAAATACTGAGAAAAAAAATTTCTGTTTATTCTGTTTGAAAAAACATCTCAGAAGGATCAAAATAATAGCACTTGGCCATTCGATTTGCAGTGAGTATAAAAATTGCATTTCAAAGAAATTCCTTTTTATAAATATTTGGCGTATGTTTCTAAAATGATAATTATTTTAAAAATGTCTACTTAGTTTTTTCTTGTCAGAGAAAAGTTTAGATTTATTTTTATTTAAATATTTTCCTATTTTTTATTTACGCAGAGTTTGGGACATTTGAAAGTGAAAATATTGTTTTGGATTTATGAAGTACGAAAGTATACTTTATATAAAATGTTATACATACATATATATATAAGTAGTTATAATGTTTATAAATCTGAAAATGATTTTCATTGAGGATTAATTTTTGTTTTTAGATTAAATACATGATTTTAGGTTTGATACTAAGACGCCATTTTTGTTGAAAGGGAACACAGAGAAGCCTTTTAAGGGTATGTAGTTTTTTGGTTTTTCAGAGGTTTGGTTTCATAGTAATAGAAGGGCAGCTTCAATTGATCCATGGACCTGGGGCACCAAAGGGAGAAGACTGACTTAGCCCCTAGTACCTGCTAACTTTAGCTGGACATAATGGAATGGCCTACACATCTAGGGTGACCCTACCAGGAGTATATACTTCCGATGTACATCGCCATTTCATCCACACAGATACACCCTCTCGCCAATTTGAAGCATCTAGCAGGTCTTGAGAGGGAGGTCTTCAGTTTTTCGGCTTTACTACTCTTTATTCAACGCACATATTTCTAATATAATTTTTTTTGTGTTAAAACTGTTTAGGAGTCTTGAATCGAAGATTTAAAAAGGAGAGACCTTGAAAAATCTAGGTAGAAATAAACCAGTATTGGACCATTTTAATCCTTTAACCCAGCGTTTCTCAAACTGTGGGGCACGACCCCCTAAGGGGGCATGATAACTCTACGAAGATATATTGAAAAATAAAAAACAAAAGATTATTTAAAAAAATATTAACAAACTGAAGGTAAAAAAAAATAGGTTCTGCCATAATAAAAAATAAAATTAATATTGGCACTGACATAGTAATTCACTTATAAATGTATTTTATAATTAATTTAACAATACTAAGTTAAGAACAAGTTTAATAATTACCAGTGGTACTCATGTGGGCTTATCATATATAAAATTATACACAAAAATTAACACTTATCTTGATAATTTGTATGGTTTATAATTATTTCCTTAACTGTCGATTAAAAGTTAAGAGATTCGCTCCTCAAGGTTACCGTTTTTCTCATAGACGAGCTTATGTGATGCATTGGAGGGGAGGGGGAGGAATAAATAAGGAAATCCTGTGAAATAACTAAATCCTTTGCAATCAATGTCAATATCCATTTATTGCATTCCAAAGCCTTCGGAATAATTTTATGTATAGCAGTATACAGAAATGACCGTACTTCGGAAAGACGTATATATACGTCCGGGGCAATTAACACTTTGTCTGAGCGAGACGTTTATGTATGTAGGTGGCATTTAACAAAAAGTTGTTTTGCAGCTTTAGTGTTAAAATATAGTATTATTAAAAATTCAATACATTGTTATTTATACAGATTAAGAGGGGTGCGATTAAAATTATGGTTGAATATTGGGTCGCCAATATTGAAAGTTTGAGAAGCCCTGCTTTAACCGGTTTGCCCGTACACCGAACGCTCTATTGAACGTTGACTGCAACCGTTTTGACTGTACATTGTCCGGACACTGGTAATTTTTTAAGTTTAAGCGTATTTTGAATTCTTATAGTGATATGTTTTAAAAAGGAAATGAGTTTGTCAATGGCACTAAAATGCTTTTCATCTGACATTTTCTTTGTGGTAAGGCGGGAATTTTTCTTTCATGAAGGCAGGAATTTAGATCCTTGAAATTTATGTTTTTTTATATGCAATGCTTTTGAATTCAAACCAGAGCAGTTTTCATTTTGAAATTATTGATAAAACAAACAATAAAAATGCTTTCATGTGAAAGGATGAATTTAATTCGGTTGCAGATTCAGAACTATCTATTATCTGGACTATTTTTCAGATGAATCGTTCAATGGTAATCGTCTCCAAGACGGATTTTATTTTCTAGTATTCAGTATAATAGACTGATTACAGTCTATTTTTCAATTTTTTTAATTAGAAAATATTTCGGTAACATGACGTAACTGTCACTGAATCTCAAAATAATTCACTTTTAATTTATTACTAAACAATTATCAAAATGTGTTCATGGTGCCTTAGCAATATTTTGTTCTTGAAATGTTACTTTCAATGTTTACGAGGAAACGAAAGATATCCAGATGCTTTGATTTTTTTTTACAGTTTGGTAAATCATAAAATAAATTTTTAAAAAATTGTGAAATTTTGAAAAGCTAATTCGGAGTAATATGCTAGTGACTTGCACATAGCATTACGTACAGTTCTGCATGAAATTTACTTCGTTAGGAAATACAGTTGGAATTTTCGACACCCTTAGTGTAAGAGAATGAATCTCCTTTAATATATATGACAGGATCTGTAATATTTTTAAGTAAATTTTTTGTTCTAGCATGAATCTCAAAAAATTTGGGGGATTCATGCCCTTAGCATGAAGACGCTTTGATCGAATCAGTGGCGTATACAGGAATTTTTCAAGGTGGAAGGGCCAGGATCGGAAATTACTATTCTCGTATCATGCTCCAATACGCCGCCCAACAAATTCTTTCAATTTGTCAATTTTCGGGAACAAAAAACAGTGAAAAATTAATTATTGAATAAATAATTGGCATTAATTTATAAAATTAATTACTAACAGCAAAACTTAATTAACTTTTACATAGGAATTATAATGAATCGAAACAAAAAATCAAGAGCTTTGGGGGGTCTAGACCCGGGCCCCCTCTTGTGTGCGCCCCTGGATCGAATTTATGTCAGTTTATGATAATAAAGAAGTCGATAATGATGAAGTTGAAGGTGAGGTTAAGCTATTAACAGTATCAAGAATTATATAAGCAACTTGAGACCCTCCCCCCCCCCTAAAAATAAATAAATGCCGCTAGTAACAGACTTTGTATCAAAGGAAAAAAATGAGGCAGTTAATAACGAACGAATCAAAACCGACAGTTGTTCAAGACATATCTGACACATCTACTGATAATAGCATTTTTGGTCCAGTTCGTAATTAGCGTGTACGATTGTTATTAAGTAGCAATGGATAGTTGTTAGTTAGTAGTTTTATTCCTTTCAATTTGAATTTTTATATGTTGTATGTTTTTATAGACTATATATAAATTTTCACTGTACACTAGTTTTATTTTTTGTAATAAAAATGAATTGGTTTTTGAATATCTAACATGGATTCCCTCATTACTTTTTTGCAGGTTTTCTTGGAAAATATTTAGAGGTTTCCATCTTACTCGATTTTTTTTTTTAAAATCGTGGTACATATTCCCAAATTTACCATATGTCGCATGTATTTTTTGCGCGGTTTTCCTAAGGAATATGTTTCTTATGAAAAGAAACTTGAACCACCCTCCCCCCAAAAAAATAAATGCCTCTAGTAACAGGCTTTGTATCAAAGGGAAAAAAATGAGGCAGTTAATAACGAACGAATCAAAACCGACAGTTGTTCAAGACATATCTGACACATCTACTGATAATAGCATTTTTGGTCCAGTTCGTAATTAGCGTGTATGATTGTTTTTTAGTAGCAATGAATAGTTGTTAGTAGTTTTATTCCTTTCAATTTTTGAATTTTTGTATGTTGTATGTATATAGACTATATATAAATTTTCACTGTACACTAGTTTTATTTTTTTGTAATAAAAATGAATTGCTTTTGTTTTATAAATATCTAATATGGATTTCATTATTACTTTTTTGCAGGTTTTTTTTGGAAAATATTTAGAGGTTTCCACCTGAATCGTTTTTTTTTTTAAATCGTCGTACATATCCCCAAATTTACCATATGTCGAATGTATTTTTTGCGCGGTTTTCCTAAGGAATGTATTTACCGCGTAAAAAAAGAGTTGAGAGTACTCTGCGTGATTCTAAGATTTGCTGAATAATGAAAGCTTCTTAGTGAATGGAGATATAAAGTATGTAAAATTGACACCATTTTTCACTATTAATTGTATTTGAAAGAATAATTCAATCTCCTTACCCTAATAATTTCGTTATATTTACCTGCTTATTTGAGTAACTTTGAAATTTGGCAGTATATCTTATTTCTTTCATTAAGATTTTATTTTAAAAATTAAATAAAATAGAAGATTTAAGCAAAACTTTCTTTTAATGAGAATAGTAGTCAATAGATGGCGCTACTATTTCAATAAAAGTGGATTTTCTAAATGCTTTTCTGCTATCCTCTCTCTCACAGCGGTAAAATTAAACTAAATCTTGCTCTTTTAATATTTATGATGTATATCCCAAAATTAATGTATTATAACAAAAAGAAAGTATGTTAATAGATACAGCTCATTTTTTGAAAGTTGCAGTTTTCTACCGTTAAAAATGATGCATAATATAGCAGAATTTGTCAAAAATGCGTTTCGCATACCTTATTTTTCTCTAAGTCATAATTTGGAATACCCTATATCAAAACGCGTCTCTCGCATTAAATGATCAAAGCCTATATTTTGACAGGTTTATTAGTAATTTTTCGTTGAAAGGATTAGACCTTGAATTTTTGACTGATTTATTGGCAATTTCTAGTATAGCTTACACATGCTTATACTGAGCGGTTGAAATATTCACAAAAATACTTTTATGTAACTTCAACAAATAACATATTTTCCTTCATTTGAATACACGCACAGGTCTAGTCGGTCATTTTGAATTGAAAAAGATTGCTTATTTTAATGGTTTTTAAAATAAAACGCTTTTAGTCTCAGGGATGTCTTAAGGCATGGACCAACTTGGCCCGGGCCTAGGGCCTCGTCCTCGGTGGGGGCATCGTTTCGTTCTCGACTCTGTCTTAACAAGAACATGATCGGGATATTTTTAATTTTCAACTAGTATTCCCGTACATATTCTCCAAAAAACAGGGAATTTCAAACTGCATATCAGTTGGCAAAAGTGGTAAGACAGAATTATTATGTGATGACCGTTGTCCAAGTCCTAGGCCTAGTACCATAAAGAATCATTCAACTCATTTAGTCGAAATGCGACCATTGGTCAAGCCGGTTTGTGCTTAGGTTTTTGAGATTGTGAGTCGTGCACATTTATTTGTTTCAAATTACCGTTTGAACGAGTATTTGTCAATGCATGCTACAAATTGTCTACTTTTAAAGATCTCAGGTAGGGCCTACGTTTGCATAGGGATTCAGAGCCTTAAAAAATTTTAAGATTTTTCTGGGACCAGGACCTCAAAGAATCTTAAAACTTCCCTGCTTAGTCTCTCATTCGGTAGTGAACTGCTATTGTGTTATTGGTTTTGATTAACAATCAAACTTTAATTTTTAAATTAATATTTAACTATAACAATATGAGGCATCTGGGGAGCCCTCTTAAATCTTAACCATGGTCTGGTGAGGAGGATGATATCTGAGAGCTAGTATCAGCTTCCTTAATTTTAACTCTAAAATACTGCAGAACTTTGAGGCTTGTTTTTATTTACCATGGAATAACCCCCACTTGACTTGAACATGCCATCTATGATCATTTAGTAGCCTTAACTTTATAAGAGATATACATTATTATCCGTGTTTTTTCATAGCACATTAAATAACGATGTTTGGATATTAATAGACTTAGTGTTTAAAAGGTTGATCTATAATACATAAATGTATTACCAAAATACCAATAGGATATTTTTTTTTATTAAATATACGACAAATGAATGGAGATTATGTTAAATTGGTACATAGTAAGAATTCTTGATGGAACAACTTGCTAATATTACTGAAATTTAGTATATACATTTAAAACAGAGAAGTTACTAGATCAATCAGAAAAAAAAACTATAGTTTTAAAAAAACTAAAAAACACGCTTTATTTCTGCTAACTACAAGAGTATGTACTCGATTTTAGGGTTACACCTTAATCCTTAAGTTGCTAAATCTGGAATTAGTCGCCAAATCTGAAAATGGTATATGCAATAAGTCGCCAAACCTGAAAAAGGTATATGCAACAAGTCGCCAAATCTGGAAGTGGTATATGGCATTGTCGCCAAATCTTTAATCGTTATTCCTGACGATCCTGAAAAGGACAATCGAACAAATTTATGAAATTATTGTATTTTCATCGGTCCTTGATAAGTGTGAAAAATTGCGAATTAATCTGACCTTTTAAAGTGGGTACAAATCGAGTTCCAAAATTCCGTTACATACAAGTGAAACTTAGAAAAGCGTGTTAAAAAAGAAAAGATAAATAACTGATGTTTTAGCATAAGTCCAATGACCCCTTGATGGCCACGTTGCACTAGTGGTCAAGGTCACGGACTCGCGGCAGACGTGCCTTGAATTCGAACCTTATGCCACCGAAGAACCACCTTAAAGAGGTGCCGATGCACGTTAATCCCAATGAGGTCCAAAGTCCTCCCGTTGGAGTGGTGTGCAAGCTCGGAAAAGTGGGTTCCAGCTCAGGTGTCGTCTTCGTCACTTCACCATGGTTCAAAGTTACGAGGTCCGTCACTAATATCCCTCGTGTTTCTTAATGGTGTGACGTTAATAGACGCTAACTCACTCACTCACTGATCTCTTAACGCCTTTTAGTGAACCCCTAAATACCGCATTTATTCGAATCTAAGCCACCCTCGATTCTAAGCCGCACCCCAAATTCTCTACACGTTTTTGAGAAAAAAAATAGTGATTTTTCCGATTTTTATGAAATTTTAAATGAGAACTAATAAGAAGTGAATAATTGATTTATTTTACTAGTGCTTAAAACTTTGAAATTCATACATGAACCTGTAATTGCTCTACCTGTAAGAATCATGTTCAATTTCCCCCTGCCAACGAACATTTCAGCCTTCGATTCTAAGCCGCACCCTATTTTCAGTATCATTAACATCGGTAAAAATTTGCGGCTTAGATTCGAATAAATGCTGTAATGGCAAGTATATTAAATGCATCTGAATGGTTTAGATCATAGGTTCTCAACGTGGGTGATAACGCCCCCTTGCGGGCGTTTGAGGCCTTCAAGGGGGCAGTAAAAGAACCAGAGAAGATTAGGGGGCATTGAGATGGCACGGAGGAGCTTGGGCAGATTAACCAAATATTGTCTAAAAAAGACTAAAAAAAAAAAAAAAAAAAAAAACCACACTAATTATGTACTAACAAAAGTAAACTTTAGTATCACATGTACGAAAATTCACATATTTTGGTAGTTCGGGAAGTGAATGAAAAACTTAAAGATTACATTACATTCGGACCTACATTAAATTGAATGATATAGTGCATTTTAATTTCTGTAGTGCACGTGTTGTCTTTGTGAGCAGTAGGAAAAATGTTTCGTCCACTGCATTTCATTACATATATTATCCAAAAAACATAATTAAATACGTTAACCAGGAATTAACGTGCGATTCTTTAAAGGCTGAAACTGTCAATTTATATTTATTTTGAAAGCAATAGTTTATTATGAATTACTTCGTATCATCCAAACCCCTGCCTGTCTTTATAACACAGGTAAATTAAAACTTTTATTCCACTCTTTTAAATGAAGAAAAAATTCAGTAATACCAATTCAAAAATTCCAACAATATCCTTTCAATGATTAAAATAAATAATATTACACATTTAAATATATTTGCGGCAATGGCTATTGCAGATTCGCAAGTAAAAAAATGGGGCTTTAGAAAAAAATTAAATTAAAAAATATATTCTATTATTAATAGGATATTTTTTAAAATGTAACTCTAGTTTCCATCATGCATTATGTACACTCTTATTTACATATATAGAGTGAGAGGAGGGGGGGGGGCGGTATCGAAATATTCTCTAGAAAATTTCTCTAGCCAATTCAAAAAAGGTTGGGAAACTATGGTTTAGATCAAAGGTCGGCAAACTTTCTTGAGAAAAGAGCCAAATTACATGTGAATGAAAACTACTAAAGTATCAAAGACTCACATGTTTGTATACTCGTGATCACGTGGGAAAGGAGGAGTCATGTAGCGATCATGAAGATTGTCGTGCTCCAATTAATATTTTTTTTTCATAATATTTCAATAAGGTTTTACATAAAGTAACTTTTTCGCTTGCTAATATTTTTATTTCTGTGGCTTAATACAAGAACAACTATTGCCAAAATATTTATGTTGGATATTTTCGCTCAAAGAATTCACTACCAATAATACCATAAGTATTTTATTCACGAATTTCATGTTAGCAAATGTATAGTTATTGTGTTGCAGGGGAGCTCTCTAAATATTCGTCGAGACGCAAGTCCTGAGAGGCTGGTGGAAGGGAAAGAGAAGTTGGAGGCCCCTGGCCAGTCTGCAGGGTGTTCTCCCTCAAAATTGAGATGGAACCGAACCAAATCAAGCTTTCATCTGCATGGTGCTCAAATCTGCGAATAACAATAGACGTAAAACTAGCACCCTTGCCACGATGAATTTCGTAGGCTTCTATCTGACACCGTCGACTAGGTGGCATCACAAGCAACATGTTTACACCAATAAATTAAAGTTGACTTTGATTAATCTTTCATATAAGGGGTTACAGGGGTACTACTCTCAGGGGCTGAAAATATAAACAATTTTCAAATAGATATAATTCTTTGAAATTAAAATTAAATAATTCGAATCTTTTACACGTTATTTATATAGGAATAAGGCTTCAAAAAAGTGTAAAATGTTTAAAATATAATCATAATTAAAAAAATTATAAGCATATGAAAATAGGAAACATTTCTGTAAGAAATATTAATTTTTACGTTGCGCATCATATTTTCTTAAATAGTTGCTTTAATTACTAGCAATAAGTTGATTTATAAAGTTAAATGTATGCTGTAGCTATTTTTATATAAATAAGATAATAAATTATATTTTTTTAAAAAAATTTTAAACTTCAACATTTTTCAAATATTTTAAAATACAAAAGATATATAATACTAAAATTAGGTAGGGTTTTTAAAGAGTATGGTATATTTTATAATTATATTTATATACATCAAAGGCTACTATTTTAGAAAATAGCACGCGCAACGTAAAATATACTTAATATTTATTACTGAGATGCTTCTTAATTTCATATGCTTATAATTTTTAAAGTTATGATTGTATTACAAACATTTTGTACGTTTTTGAAACCTCATTCCTTTATAAATAATGTGTATAAGATCTGAATTATTTAATTTTAATTTCAAAGGGTTATATCTATTTGAAAATTGTTTGTAGTTTCAGCTCCGCCCTCCTCGAGACGAAGTTAACACCCCTGAGACCCTTTATAAAAGTCATTTCAATACTCTCTTTTTCTGTAATTCTTAAGCATGTAACTAAGCATGGAATGTGTTTCTGTCAATTCTGTGTTGGGGTTCAAGAGAATCTCAAATACATCCACACAAATGCTCCGATCCTATACATACAAATAAATAGACGCTGATGAAAATCACTTTAAGATCTTACCAAGGCTTCATATTTACCATTAAATTTGCTTTTGGAATACCTCTAATATTTTCAATGCGATTCTCAATAAATCTTGTTAATGAGTGAGAGCTTTATTTATATCACACTACTAAAGCAACACAAGGGCTGTTGGGGACAGACCTCATAATTTTGAACCTCGGTCAAGTGACAAGGACTACACCTGAATTGAGACCCCTTTTCTATCTACCACACCATAACAACAGGAGGACATTGACCCTCGATAGATTAAATGTGCTTAGAGCTTCTGTACACGATGGTTCTTTAATCAACAGGACCTGAACCCGCGATACTCCGGCCGTGAGTTCATTACCATAACCACTAGGCTATAGAGGCCATTAAATGGTTTTGGAATAATATGATCCAAGGAAACCGCACACATTTCTTCGTTTACATAATAGATTTACTCTAATATGATTTAGGATCGCTGACTGTACCGTGAGAGGAAGAGGACGAAATTCGTTTTTTAGCGCGTTTTTCACGTAGTAGAACAAAAGCGCTATTAGGACGCAAATTTCGTCCTCGTCTTCGTTCCATATTTTGCCGTACCTTTTTCTCAGCCAATAAGCAACCAATTGACCTCTGGTTTTCGGCATTTGGTCGCATTTGTGCCCTAGATGAGCCGAATCATATTTAAATTTTCCCATAGTTTTCCCGAATTTTCCTACAAATTTTCCTGAATTTCGCTAGTTTATAACAAAATTTTCTCAAATTTTACCTAGTAAATTTATTATTTGCAAAAAGTTTTTTATAAAAAATCTACCTGCATTTTGGAGGAAATCTTCACAAAAAAAGTTCAGAAAACAAGTATAAAAGGATCTGATTTTACTTTTGAATTTAATTTTTTCTTCGGAAATTGACTGACTACACCATCAGTGTTTACGTATACGAGTCATTCTTTTCATTCCATAAACCTTTGTTAGTTAAGCTAAATAAACTTTAAGTAATGTAGTAGTTAAGTTATTATTAATTGTATATACTTTTCCTTGTTAAACTTAAAAGAATAAAAACACAGAAGCGAGTTTTATGCCTAGACAAGGAGTTAAGTCACCTTGTCCGGGCTTTTGTAGCTTCTGTAAGAAAATGTTTTTTTGTTGCTTTTTTATAGTGCTGATACAGATTTGTGTCATTATTTCTTTTCAGCTCAATAGTAGTACATTTAGAGGAGTGGTACAGTACTACTTTCTGTTAGTAAAAAGTTTATTAGTTGCATTATTGTAAAATACAACAGGTGAAAAACGCGCTAAAATTACTTGGCCATGCCAATGATTGATATCTTGTTAACTACTAGCTGAATTTTTTCGGGATTTAAGTTTGGTGCAAAACTTGAACAATATTTTTAAACATCAATCCTCCATGATATTCTATACTTCCAACAAGATCTAAAGTGTTGTGTTCAGCTGAACACAAAGAATTATGTATAGAATTTGAAAAGCCTAAAAAAGCTACTACGGTCACAACTTGGTTAATGATAAATAATGCGTAATTAACTATCTTAATCAGTCAACTTTCTTAAGTGCATGGAAATATAGGGAAGATCTTTCAATTGGTAATTATCAGAAAGAAGAGAAAGGGAAACACAATATTTTTTGTGTAGACATAATTATTTTAATTTATATAGTAAGAAGCATGAACAGTTGCAACTGTCTATACGCAAAGAGCCACACTTTGCCAATCCTTGTGGTCTAGATCAGGGATGGGTAGACTTTTCCTTTTCCTTCTAATTTTTTCAAGGTGTTGCGGTTCACCCGATAGCGTAGCTGTAGTGAGTTAAAAGAAGATCTACAACAGTGGTCCCCAACCCCCGGTCCGTGGATTAAATAGCACCGGGCCACACACACACACACACACACACACACACCACACACACACACACACACACACACACACACACACACACACACCACACACACACACACACACACACACACACACACACACACACACACACACCACACACACACACACACACACACACACACACACACACACACACACACACACAAGGAACATTAAATTATTTTCATTTTATTTACTGGGGTGTATTTCTCTCAAGTATGTGCGACCTTTTATGGAAATCTCTTTAAATTTCATGTTAAATTTCTTTATGTTCCTTTTTTGTGTGATTGTATTTTATACTGAAGGCTTGTTTAAGTAGAGTTAAATTAAAATTATTAAATCAAAACAATCAAAAATATAAATAATCAACGTCCCCCCCCCTCAGTGGGCCGTGATAAAATTATCACATGTTGACCGGTCCACGGCAGTAAAAAGGTTGGGGATCACTAGCCCACAATACAGCCGAACCTCCATTTTAAGAATTTCTCTTGTGGCCACGGTAACGGACTCGTGACTGGCGTGTCATGAGTTCGAGCCCAATGCCGCTGAAGACCCACCGTGTAGAGGAACGATTCACGTTAAATCTGTGGAGAGCTCAAACGTCCTCCCGTTGGTGTGGTTTAGTAGTTAGAAGACGGGGTGCTAGATCGGGTGTCGTCCTCGTCACTTGACCATGGTTCAAAATTACGAGGTCCGTTACCAAAAGCCCTCGTGTAGCTGAAAAGTGTGACGCTATTATTCACTTTGCGAATTTCTCTATTTAGCGAACTTTTTCCTGAAAATAAGAAAATTTTACGATTTTCTTCGAAAAATAACCTCCAAATAGAGCGAAATGTATTTTTTATTAACAAACTTTTTTTTCCTAGTGGTTCGACTTTTTTTCTCCATATTTTTAAAATAATTCCAGACCTTCGTATGATGAAATGATTATTAGGTCTTAGTGAAAGCGATCACCCTAAAATATCTTGGTGGTCCACCGGTTGATTGCGATCGACTTAATGCCCATCCCGGGTCTATATCATGGGTCGGCAACCTTTCAGCTGTGGCGTGCCAAACCAATCTACCGATATGATTCAGCGTGCCACACAGTAGGGCATTTTTTAAACAGTTCAATTTCTGTGATAATACATGCAGAATTAGAGAATAGAGGTCAATAATTTAAATATTTACAGTTTTATTTTATATTTATTATACATCATTCAAAGATATTTCTTAACATAAAAATAAGCAGCAAAAAATATATTTATATATTTCCTCAAAAATAAAAATAATAAAAATTATACATATAATGTATTTTTAAATATATTTATTAAAGTAAGATATAGACAACGCGAGTAAAATATAAGTATTTTCCTTCATTACAGTTAAATAAAAAGTGAATAAAAATTTTAATGCGAACCTAATGCTTACACCATTTTACTTTCATGCCGCAGAATCAGGGGTATAATGTGTATGACTTTAAATTCGACAAGATTCTGAGTATTCAGTTGTTAAACAATTTCTTTGCAGACTCGAAATATTTTTTTTACTGTGATATGTAGGAACCACAAGCGGAAAACAAAGCGCATGCAATTTTCTCTTTTCAAACAGTTAAATCTCTTCAGCAACGTCCTTCAATAATTTACAAAATAGCTCTAAATTTATCTTTAGAGTTATCTTTCAGATTTTTTAGTAAATCCGGAAATGTCCATAATTCTCAAAATGTTTATTAAATAAGGTCCATTACAAATTTTTCAACTGCCAACCACTCAAAAATTGACAAATTTGTTGAGTGCCACTGAGAAATGCACCGCGTGCCATAGATTTCTAACCCCTGGTCTAGATTTACCTCGACCAGTAACCTCTCTATGTTATTAAATTTATCATGAGTTCTGGCATTGAATCAAGTTGCAATAAAACTGAAAGTTCATACACTTTTAAAGTTTTGAATTAAATTATGAGTCACAAAAATTTTTCATTGGAATATTTGAATGATTTTGTCAACAATTTAAATCTTCCGCTGAAAAGTATGCAAATATTATGATCACGTATCAAGTACAGAAATTTGCTTTGTTCTTACGAAACGGAAGTCAATAAAAATAAAAGTAACTCTTAAGAATTTCTCAATAAATATCGTTTGTGTAAAGATATTTCCAAGATTACAATGGGATTTACTTCTGTTATTTTGCTAAGAACATACCAAAAGGGGATTACACAGACACACACACATACATATACTTGTTGATTCTTGTAACAAATTCTGAGAAAGTGAGTGTTTAGACTAATGATTATGTTTTTGCGCCTTATTGCACATTTAGTTTAGTTTGTGAAATTATACATAATTCTAAACTCCCTTGTGAATTGAGTAAATATTTAGGAGAGAGATTGGTAAATTCGCAGAATTAAAAATATATTCCCCACAGTTTTACGTCTGCAAAAGGTCTACACAAAAGTTCTTACTTTTCCTACAAATATAGGGAAAAGATTATTCACAAGCTCCAGCACTCTGAATTAAAAATGCATTAAAGGACAAAACTTATGAATTAAAAAGCATTGTGTGCGTTCAAACAATATTTTACTATCCCTTTCTAAAATGGAGCTCATTTTTATCTTTAATTTTTATTTTGTAAGTGATTTTATTCTGTTTCATCTATTATACATAGTTCCCGCTTAAGTTCGTTGGCTCTCCAATAATTCTTGAACTACAAGAGCTATTGTCATTCAGGAGGGGGGGGGGGGTCTAGGTATAGTAAAGTTGACATATGCTACTCAAAAAAATCTGTAAACAGTGTCACCTGGCGGATAAGTTTGGAGAGCTTTCTTTTCTAAAAAAACAGTACGACGTTCATGGAAAAAGTCAATTACAATGTTGTTCAGCATCATCGATTTATTACAAAAAAAAAAAAAAAACTTTTTGCGCACAAAAATGACACAAATCACATATGTGTTTGATCGCGTTGAGCAAAATTTCACCTTCCGAAATGAGCCTCATCTGTCTGCAATGCTCAAAATGGTGTCCTTCAGCAACAATACACACCTGGACACGGGTTAGCATTTCCCGCTGCACTTTCTTCAATATGACACGGGACACCCTGGTAAAAGCATCCGTGATACGGTTTCGAAGTTCCTGTAGTTTTAAAGGAGGGTCTGCATATACTCTTTTTTCGATGTATCATCATAGAAAAAGTCCATTGGTTTCAGAACAAGCGACCGAGAAGGCCATTCAACGCAACTACCATGCCTTATGATTTATTGCTGGAGTGTGTCTCGAATGTACTGTGTGATACGTGATACTGTGTGATACGTACGGTGGGGCACCGTCATGTTGGAACCATACACATTCCGGAGGTTCCTCAAAGGCCCCTAGGAAATCAGAATAGCACGTCCTTCGGTAATGACAAGTATCTGGATCGAATACTAACAAAATCTTAAGTTTAGTCGATTCTAAGCTTTCCGAGCTTAATTTGTCAATAGCAACTGCCAAAACCGTTTCTGTTGTTTTCCGATGTCCCTTTCTTCAATGCGGTGGCTTTCGTGGGAGCTCAACCTTCAGGAGAAATCCTATTTTTAAATTTGGTCCGAATTCCATCCATATCGCCAAGTCATACAAATACTTGGGTGTCCACATAGACAATCTCTTATCTTGGACTCCCCATATAAATTCCATCAAAGATAAGATTCTCTCGATTTCCTCAATCACCAGCATATTTCCCTAATGAAACTTTGGTATAATTCTGTAGTACAACCAATCATCTCCTACGGAGCAGGAGTATGGGGTGGATTCCTGACCTCTGTCCAGATACAAAAACTTAAATCCCATTCAGAGGATTTTCTTATTAAAAATTACCAAAGCTTATAAAACCTCTCCTACAGATGCTCTTAATATCCTATCAGGGATTCCCCCCATTCATATTATTATTCGCTCTCTCTACTTTAAGTTCCAAATTTGGAATAACAGGAACGATCTCCTTCCAGGTCTTATCCCAGCTTCGAAGTTGGACTCTTATATTTCTCTTCATCAGGTGCCTCCGGATTTTCTTTCCTTCCCTATCAATACTTTCGAGGGCCCATCTGAGTGGGAAGTATACACTGACGGTTCCAAAATCGGTTCCGAGGTTGGTTTCGCCGTGTGTATTTTTTATCGGGGCTTTCCCTTTAAAAAGTATCTTTTTAAAATTCAAAATTTCAATTCTGTTTTTCAGGCAGAGTTCTCTGCCATCGGCATCTCTGTCTGTTGGGCAGTTCATCATAATACTAAAATTCACATTTATACTGATAGTTTCTCCTCTATTCTCTTTCTTAATAATCTTACAAATAAATCTAGCTATCTCAATTCTATTAAACTTAAATTGTTTCAATTCCGGAACTATTACAATCTTTACTGGGTCAAAGCTCATAACAATAACATCTATAATGATTACGCCAATTTTTGTGCAAAAAAGGCTGTTTATGATGGTGAAGTGTTTTCGGTCCCTGCTCCTCGCTCCTATCTCTCTAGTTCCTTAAATAAATTTGTCCTAGAGTCTTGGACCTCCTATTGGAATGATAGGGTCAAACGCTTTTTTAAAAATCCTAACTTTAACATTCCTCCAATTTCTAAATACCTGGTCCATTTTCTAACTAATCATGGCCCTTTCCCCGCTTACTTGCACAGGTTCAATCTTCTTTCCTCTCCAAATTGCATTTGTGGGTCGCCCGGGGACGCCGACCATTACGTTTTCCACTGTCCCTTCACTGCCGATCATCATCTTGTTAATCCCAATCCAAATGCTCTTTCCCCTTGGGTTAACTCTGTTACTAATAATCGCACTATCCACAATAAATTAATTTCTTGCTTTGTGATTTCAAATTCCATTTGTGATAGGCTATCTTAAGCCCTCCTTTTCCTGTTTCTTGGCCTTCCTCTTGCTATTCCTTTTCATTTTTTTTTCAAAAAATTAATTTGGTTTTCTCCCGATCATTTGCTGGATCTCGTCATTTGGCCAATGTCTCCCTCCCCTCCCCCTTTCTTCTTTTTTGAATGACTGGTTTGCATTCCCCCTCTGTTGTTTTCATTGCCTTGGGGTGCAAAGCTTTTGGAGAGGGGAGGTCATTGGATATGGTGCCTCCCCTTTGGCACCCCCTGCGTCTTTTGGGACTTCTCTTCCAGGATCCCACTCTGCTGCCGCTCCTGAACCGACCATTATTGCTCTTTCCAAAATATAACAACAACAAAAAATGTCTGGACCTCCGCTATCTTTTTCTTCCCCTTTCTCGAACTCCCTTTTAGGAGGGGTTTCCCCGCTTCTCTTATTACTTTTTTCATGTCTTTCCTGTCTCATTAGTTAGACAGCGTCGGTGTTTGTGTTGTGTTTGTGTGTGTGTGTGTGTTTTTTTTTTTTTTTTTTTTTTTGTATTTGCAATGTTATACAAAATTGTAAAGCTTTCCATCTGTATTTCCCCCCTTTTCTCAAGAATTTTGTGGGGAGGGTCCCTCCTTCGGGACCACTTTGTACACTTTTTTGTTTTCTTTAATAAAGTTACATCTCGGAGGGTCGATTCACAGCTCGAAACCCCTTGGGTGGGCTTGATTCTCCCGAGTAAGTAAAGTAAAGTAAAAGTATCTGGATCACGTTAACGTACCCGAGTAAAATACAAGGCCAATCAGTCTGTTTTTGAACATCCCACACCAGACATTTATAGACCAGCGAACTTGATTTCGAACCTCGACAACACATCTAGGATTATTCAACGACCAGAAATTAGTGCTCTGCTTATTGTGCTTCGTCTTACACGCACAAATCATGTCTCATCCGTTCATATGATGTCAAGAATCAGGGATGATTACGAGTGTGAAATCCTCTCTTTTCTTCAGTGTTATGTCACGTTCTATTTTTGGGAGTTACAAACCAAATATATATGAATTTTAAGCCTTTTATTTTTAACAGTACTTTACGAAATATGTCTTTTTTTACTAAATCGATGATGCAGGACAACTTTGTAATTGACTATTTTCATGTGTGTGTATTTTGTACTTTTCTGAGATAAGAACGCTAACTCCACATTTATCCACCGGGTGGCACTGTAAACAGTTTTTTTTGTGTGTGTAGCCGCATGGCAACTTTACTATACCTAGAACCCACTTTTGTGGCTATAGCTCTTGCCGTTCAGAAACTATTGGGGTAACAATGGACCTCAGAGGTCACACTGTATGTATACATCTTATAGAGCTCATATTTATTATTTAAAGCATGTAAACCATACGTTCCCAACCTTTTTTAAACCGGCACTCCCTTTTCTACCGAATATTTCTACACCACCCCCTCCCACTTTAGAGAAATAAGAGCATACATGATGAAAACAAGAGTTGAATTTTAAAAAATATTCTATTAATAATAGAATATATTTTTTAATTTGATTTTTTTCTAAAGCCCCATTTTTTTACTTACGAATCTGAAATAGCCATTGCCACACAAATATATTTAAATGTGTAATATTATATATTTTAGTCATTGAAAGTATATAGTTGGAATTAAAACACTACTCCCCCCCCCCCTTCTTTTAAAAGAGTGGAATAAAAGTTTTAGCTTATCTGTTATAAAGACAGGCAGGGGTTTTGATGATACGAAGCAATTCATTATAAACCATTGCTTTCAAAATAAATATATATTGACAGTTTTAGTCTTTAAAGAATCTCACGTTAATTCCTGGTTAACATTTTTAATCATGTTTCTTGTATAATATGCGAAATGAAACGCATGGACGAAACATTTTCCCTACTTCTCACAAAGGCAACACGTGCTACAGAAATTAAAAAAAATGCACTATATCATTCAATTTAATGTAGGTTTGAATGTAATGTAATCTTAAAGTTTTTAATTCACTTCGCGAACTACCAAAATCTGTCAATTTTCGTACATAGATATAAAAATGATTTAAATACATATAATCAACATAGTAAACAGTAATAAAGTTTACTTTTGTTAGTACAAATCAGCGTGTTTTTTAGTCTTTTCTTAGACTATATTTGTTTAATCTGCCCAAGCTCCTCCGTGCCATCTCAACGCCCCCTAATTTTCTCTGGGTATTTTACTGCCCTCCTGAAAACCTCAAACGCCCACAAGGGGGCGTTATCGCCCACGTTGAGAACCTATGACGTAAAGTAAGGAAGATTTCTGGAATGTGGATTGAGTTTTCCAATTTAGTATATAACAGCTGACACAATTGGAAAGAGAGATTAATATTGTGAAACATACTGTATTATTTCCTAAATCAGAATGATTACTAACCAGCATTATTGTTACAACTAGCATTTATACAGTTTTAATTTAGACTACGCCTATTTAGAATTAGTATAATATTATAGAGATCAAAATTTTGGTTGAAACAGGCCCATATATATCTACGTTTTCCTTTAAATTTATTTACTTAGCTCAAAATAAGTTTAATTTTTGCTTTAACTGTATTTTTTAAGCTGTGCAATCATTTAGTTTAATGCTCTCTCAGGTGTCGCCTGCGTCACTTGACTGAGACTCAAATTCCGAGGTCCGTCACTAATAGTCATTGTGTTGCCTAACAGTGTAACGTTAATAAACACTAACTCACCTCAGAGAAGCAGTGGCATATGAATAATTAAGCCGATTTATTACTGGAGAGACATTACAGCGGTAATAGTAAGTAAAAAAGTCCTGGATTAATTCAAGACAAAGGAAAAGATTATATCACATAACTGTATCTTTTTAACAGTTTTATTTAAATAACTGCTTATTATTTATGATTAATGTTAACACAAGTGATTTTCGTTAAGATTTCATTTAAATGTTTCATAATTAAAGAACTATACATATTGCGGAAAGATAATTTTTTTTGGTAAAGATTTTAAGAAAGGGCTCTTAACCTTTGGTAAAAAAAAATCTGATGAAAAAGATGAAATTTGCAATTATTTCTCAAAAATCCACAAATAAAACTTTTAACTTAATCTTATAATTTTACATTGTATGGTCCAAAAGTTCAGGGACAAGGTGTAGAAAACCTTACCTTGAATAGTTCACAGCACCGAAGCACATCCACCTTCTAAGTAGTCCCCTTGGGCGACGATATACTCCTGCCAGCGTTCGTATAACTGCTGGAAGCACAACTGGAAGCCATTTTTCTCAAACTCCTATAAGGCTTCCTGCGATGCTCCTTTCACCTCATATGATAACACAAAATGGCGTTCCTGCAAATGTTTTTTCATTGAAGAGAACAGGTAAAAGTCATACGGGGTTAAGTCTGGGGAATAGAGGGGATATGGAAGCACGTTAAAGCGAGTTTCGGTGAGGAACTCTTTTACCAATTGGGATCGATGTGCTGGTGCGTTGTCATGCAGAAGATACCAGTCGTCACTCTGCCAGAATTGAGGCCGTTTGCGACGAATGGATTTCCTCAAACGACGTCTTCGAGAAGTGTGTATCTTCAGCGATTTGTGCAAGTGTTTGACGACGATCTTTTCGAACTCAATCATACACAAACGCAAAATTTTCCACAATCCGTGAAGTCGGTTGCCCAACTTGTCTTTGATGGATTATCGACCCTCTTTAAGACTCCTATGCCATTCGTAAACCTTCAATCTCGCCATGGTAGATTCACCATAACCTTACTTAGCATTCACAAAGTCTCCAATGGTGCTTTACCTAAGCGTTGACAGAGTTTAATGCTCAACACTGTTCAAGGAAAGCCATCTTTCTTGCATCACAGAACAAAGCTAACTAGCCTCGGAAGATAACAGCTGCACGTGCGGCTAGGTCACATGGCATGAGCTAAACCAACCTGGCCAAGTAGGTGGAGGTTGGGAGAATCCATTTCTAGTGGTTTAAATTTAAGTACTTACTTTCGTCGTCAGCAACGGCCGCAGCCCCTAAATTTTTGGATCGTACTGCGTATGCAATCCATGGCTAAAACTTTTTATTTGTTGACTTACGTAATCAGTTCTGCTAATTATAATCAAATTCTTCCCAATTAAATTTGAAAACCTCAAGTTGAGGGAAAACACAATACCTGATCATTTAAAGCATTTCTAATATAAAACTTTCTAAGTAATTTTCAACTTTTTTCAGAATCCTTTCTTTTTTATACTTCAAGTAAAAAAATGTGTTGGATGTTTTTAAAAGTTTAAGCCAAGGGGAATTAATAATGAATTATTCCATTATTAAAGTTAATTATCTTATAAGAGTTTTAGAGACACATCTGCTTCTATTCATTAAAAAGTGACAGGAAAATTTAGTTTATTATGTGTTTTGTAATAGTTTGAAATATTAAAGCGCAAGAAGTTCTACAGTATTTCTTAAATTAAAAAAAAAAGCTATTGCATATTTAGAAGTTCAACAAATAATTTTGTACGTCATTTTTACCGTAACTGAACTAAATGTTCTTTTTTTCGTAATAACATTTCTTCGCTAGACATATTGATCATTCCTTCGATTAAAGAAATTTCATACTCTAAATGATGTGATTATTTTTTTCTTCTCGAAATTTATCTTTATTTGCTGATGCTACCAGAAGGAGTTAATTAAAATGTTTCCAAGACTACCGAATGATTTTCTCTAAATATTGTAAAAAATATCAGGAAAAATTTTAATTGAGACTTACATTCAAGCAATAAATGAGAGGGGAAAAAATGGAAAGATGTAGAACAATAAGAATAAAAA
This sequence comes from Trichonephila clavata, assembly GCA_019973975.1. NCBI lineage: Eukaryota > Metazoa > Arthropoda > Arachnida > Araneae > Nephilidae > Trichonephila > Trichonephila clavata. Next base: position 299,194 of record BMAO01024754.1, read on the forward strand.
TGCTCGCCACTGAAAATCTTTGAAAAAAAATTGTCGTCAAGCAAAATGTTTGATTAGAGCTTCCTAATAATCGTTGCAAGTGTAATGAAAAAGAAATATGGATAGAAATTTTTTCTCTAGATTAATAAAACGAATAGGATTAGCTCACGGAACATTTAGATAGTAGTGTATTTAAATTTAATCTCATTTCTTTTAATAGAAATAACGCGATGAGATAAAAGTTGTTTCGTTCTATTTTGTTTGAGAGACCACGAAATAACTAAACTAATAAGTTGAATATATTTTTTTATCGTTTAGTATTTACACAAATATAAAAGAATTACCTTGTAGGGTATTAGGAAAAGCAATTTGATGAAATTCGATGAATATCGTCTGCAAAAAAAAACGCATTGTAGGAGGGGGGGGGATTTTGTATGAGTTAATGTTTTAAATACTAATATGTTGGTTCATTCAATGGGAGTCATTATTACGGATAGTTCAGTAAAACATGTAACTTTTAAATGGCTTTTAAATAATTAAGAAAAAAGGGACTAGAACCACTGTTTTCAGCATGGTATGCCTCCCTCCCTTGCAAAGTCATGCTTCCTTGCATTTAATATTTTATAAATTCCTTAAGGTATTCGACTACCGTAAAATTGTGAATTTTGCCAAAACTTAAATTTTTTTTTGTATTTTGTTTTATAGACTTAGCTTTATTAGCTTTATAAAAATACTATGTTTATTATTTTCCATTCATTAGAACAAAAACTACAAGTGTTTTAGTAAAAAAAGATGCCTTCACTTTAAGCAAAATGTCGTACTTTAAAATACGTTTTACTCGAAATGTGTTTTTTTGAAAAAAAAAAAAACTCAAACGGACAGCAATTGCTCAAAAGGTTTTGAAAATAATTGACTGAAATTTTTTGTGTGTATGTTCTGTATAATAGTAGAAGTGTTTTAACCTTCATATTTATCAATCAGTGTTTTATTACAAAATTTACAGTCCCTTATATGTTAATATAATCACTGTTTTTTTAAAACAACTAAGATAAAGTGCTCTAGTTTTTGTATAAATTAAAATATCTCTGATCCTGAAGGTCATTTCAAAAATGAATAACATAGCAACACATCAGAATTGACAAATTGAAATTTGTTCATAAATTTTTGGTACAGAATGGACCCTGTTTATGTTATTTTTCGTAAATTTTTACCATTCCCCCCCTTTTTTAGCAATAATAATTTCTTTTTCTCTTCTTAATTTTAGCATATTTTTTTAAAATGTACTAAACAAATCTAAAAACCACAAAACTTCCCCATATCTCCATTTTTTTAAAAAAAAAAGTTGTCGCAAGTAATCGGATACCTTAAATACGTATTTGGCGACAGTCAGGTCTTGAGTCCCCTAGAATCCTGCCCCCCCAAGTGATGCAGGGGGTTGCAGTGGTGTACGTTACTCCACTGTCGTGTTTAAAATATTTAGAAATCTATTTTTCTAAGCGATTCACGCAACTCAAAATAACAATGACTTACTCTGTTGGAATATGATTCTATTTTATAAAAATTGTACTTAAAAGCTAATCAAAGCAACTATTAAAATAAGGCAATTTCTTTAGATTTGTCTAGATATTTTGATCTCATATATATATATTTTTTACCTTACAGAAATAGAAGATATTTATATTTTACTTATGGCCTCGAGTCCTTCCAGTATAGTGGTTAGTGACGCTGACTGATGTGCCGTAGGGCCAGGGTTCGAATCTCAAAGAAGGCATGGATGTTTGTAAATGTATAGTACCTTTGCAGCAAGGAGGTACTCTAAACATCCGTCGATAACCGCAAGTCCTCTCATGAGGGTGGCGGAAGGGGGGAGACCCCTGATCACCCAAGCACGTTGTCCTTTAAAATTGGTAAGAAAAAGAGCCAAATTGTACTGTCCCCTGTATGATGTTCACTGGCATTTACCGATCAGGTTGCATCAGTAACAACAGAAGAGGAAACTGGAAAACTTAATGAAAATGAGCACTTTTAATGTGTACTTATTTAAGTAAAAGTATATTTGAAAAATACCGTATGGAAATTAGATCTAAAATTATTGTAATTTATGATAGCTAAAAAATGAAACTTAACCGAGAGAGGTGAAAAGTGCCCTAATATTAAAAGATGATTCAAAATTATTCATGTTTTATAAAAGTGTAATATGTATATATGTGTGATTCACATAAAATTTTAATGATCCCAATAAATTATGAGACGAATACCGGTATCTTACAAAATGAGTTTTTGATAGTCTTTCTTCTTTTTTGTGAAAAAGCTAAAAACTGACTTCTAGTTATATAGGTGAGCCAAAAGTCTTGCCCTGATCATAAATATTTATTGTGGTCAAACAAAAACAACATTGTGACGGAAAAAAATTCCAACACCATGAAGGACTTGTGTTAGATTAACGAAATTTATTAGGCATGTGTGGTGATCAGTTGTGTTTTCTGATGAAAGCAGGTTCTGCCTTGGTGCCAGTGATGGCCGTGTGTTGGTCTGAAAGAGGCCAGTGTAACGCCTGTAACCAAACTGCCTGCAGCCTAGACATACTGGACCTACACTTGGAGTCATGGTCTAGGGAGCAATTTCCTATGAAAGAAGGAGCCTTCTCGTGGTGATCCCAAGCACACTGATTGCGAATTTTTACGTCAGTCTGTTGATTCAACCTATAGTACTGCCATCCATGAACAACATTCAAGGGGGAGTTTTGTGACGGATCTATACGCGGTTCCACTAATATCTTCTTATCTCTTTAAACAAAATATTTAATTCAACCAACTTTCATCGAGTAAGCGAACTTGATTTATGTAAATGAGGTATATTATATAAATTCGGTTTTCGTGAGTTGGCAGTTAGAAAGTAACTAAGAAAGTAAGTAAGGAAGGAAGGAAGGGTAATTGGTTGACACGTTGTTGTTAACACGCTAAAGTGGATAAGTTAGATGTGTGCAAATAGGAGTTTAACGGAAGTTTGAGAATTAGTTGTTAGTTGAAGATTGAAAAGCAGTGGAATTAATTAAAGATTACAGAGCGTGGAGCCATCGTCATTGGATCAAGCCGAAGTGAGTGCCTGCAAAGTTCCAGTGTAGGATCCGATGCATTAAAGGTTCAGGTACTGTGTACTTGATTAAGTAGAAGCTAGTTATTAGTATGCGACGTAGTTGTAATTGAGCGTATTTAAGCTATCTTAGATTCAGTTGAGGGTCTGTAGTAGTATCCCCGTGTTATAGAATCTCACCTCCACACTCTACTATAAATCATAAACCTTAATTAGAATTGTATTGTGTCTGTTTGATAATTGTTAATAAGGGTTAATAAATTAATTAGATAGAAAACATGTCTGTGGATTACTCTGTTCCTCCTACACATCTAGCCAGGTTTACAGGTAGACAAGAGGGTTCGCGGATGTAAGAGGTAACCGAACGTTACCACAGTTTTCCAACAGGATAACGCTCGCCCTCACACCACTGTTCTACAGAGTGTTGACATGTTACCTTGACCTGCGAGACCTCCAGATCTGTCTCCAATTGAGCTCGTATGGGATATCATTGGATGACAACTCCAGCATCATCCAAAGCCCACGTTGACCACCCCAATATTGACACAACAAGCATGGAACACCATACCACATAGTGACATTCAGCACCTTTACGACGCAATGCATTCACGCTTGCATTCAAAATTCAGGAGGTTGCATCGGCTATTAATGTAACAGTATTTCCCATTTGAAATGCATTTTCTTGAGCTTAAATTTACCTGTAATCTTGAAAATTTAATCAATTAATTATGTTAACCAGACAATTGCATTGTTCCCATTTCATTACTCAACAATAATTTTTTTTTGGTGTTGTTATTTCCCCCCGTCAGTGTATTAAAAAAAAACATACGTTTTTTTAGATATATTGTAAGTACTAGTATGAATTATTTTATAAGACCATTTACCTTAGTAGATTTTAACGTATATATCCATGGTAGCTCTGAGAGTGTCTAATAAAGGGAGGGCACGTCTAAGGAAATTTGGGGACGAGACTTTGTGCAATAATAGTACTCCTTTAGGGTGTTCAACCCTCAATGTAATGCCACCGAATGGGCAATCATTTTGAAGAAAATAGCCTTCAAAATTCATGCTTTTTTAAAATACAATTAAGTTTTGATTCTTCCAGCGACGCAGAGACATGGTTAGTAAAGTACCTGTTTACCACGTGGTTGACCCCGGTCGCAATCGGTTTTTTTGTTATAATTTTTAAATTCATTCAAATTTTTTTTTATAATTAAGTAAATTTATTTAAAAAAGACATAAATATTTTACACATAATTTAAAATTAATTAAATTGATAATATATGATATAAATTATTTTTTTATTACATTCATTATAAAATAATTTTTTTAAAAAAAATTATTATAATTATATTTTATGTATTATTATATATTTTATGTAATATTTATTATAATATATTTTTATAATAAATATTATTTATTAATAAATAATTACATTTATAAAATATATCATAAATATTTATATAATTACAGTAATTATTTTACTCTTAAAAATACAAAATAATTATCTAAAATATCATTTAATATTTAATAAACATATTTTAAATACATTTATTTAATTGATAAAATAATTAAATGAATTTAACAATTAAAACAAAAAACTCGATTGCACGACTCGAGCCGAGGCCGACCACGTGGTAAACAGGTACTCTAACAACCATGCCGCTGTGTCACTGGAGGTAATTAAAACTTAATTGTATAAAAGCTAAGCATGAATTTCGAAGGTTATTTTCTCCGAATTGACTGCCCATTCGGCGGAATCACATTGAGGGTTGAATACCCTAAGGGAGTACTACTATTGCACAAAGTCTCGTCCCCAAATGAATTTCCTTATTCGTGCCCTCTCCTTGTAAGTGGTATTCCATTTCCCGCTAAGTGTTCTTCAGCATCCATGCACTTTATTACAGCATATCTCAAACTGTGGGGTCCCCCCCCAAGGGGGCGTGGTAACTCTACGGGGGGCGAGCATATTGAAAAGTCGTAAACGAATAATTATTTAAAAAAATATTAATTCATTGAAAGTAAACAAACAAAATGCATTCTGACATAATAAAGAATAAAATACATATTTACAGTTATATAATAAAATTTTAAATGTATCAGTAATGCACAATGTATTTCATAATTAATTTAAGAATACTATTAGAGCAAGTTTATTAATTACCAGTGACCCTACGGGCTTGTCAAATATAAAATTATATGTATAAAAATTAACACCTAATAATTTGTACTGTTTATAATTAATCTCTCAACTTCAGATAAAAAGTTAAGCGATTTGCTCCTCAATGCCACCATTTTCCACGCAGGCACGTGTATGTGATGTATTGGGGGGAGGGATACACAAAAATCCTCTGAAATAAGTAAATCCTTCGCAAACAATTGTCAAGGTCCTTTTGTTCCATTTCAAAGTCTTCTGAATAATTTTATGGATAGCAGTGCACAGAAAAGATCGTACTTCAGGAAGACGGATATATACGTCCAAAAAAAATAACGCTTTGGGTGAAAAAGACGTTTATATACGCTGGTGGCACTTAAGAGGTTAAAGTCGTATTTCAGCTTTAGAGTCAAAGTATAGTTTTTTTGAATTTAATACATTGTTATTGTAAGGAAGGGGGCGCAATGAAAATTATGATTGGATATTGGATCGCAAATATTGAAAGTTTGAGTAGCACTGCTTTATAAGCATGCAACCTAAGCATTTTATGAAGAATTCTTACCAAACTTGTTTGTGATATTTGAAGTTCCATAACAACGCCGAAATGTAACCCCTTGCCAGTGTCGCCCGAATCCAGTTCGGGCAACTAGTACGTACACTATCTGTGATGCACGAACTGACTTCGGGCAGGAGAAAAATTAACGTTTCTATTTTGTGAAGCCAGGAATGTGAGTTCATTTCTACTTTAGGATACTTAACTCAGTATTTTCCTAATAGATGGGAGGTGTTGATACAGTTGATCAACAACTTACAAACTACCCAGTTACAAGAAAATGAGGTAAAAAATATTACTAAAAGATATTTTTCCATCTCCTAGATCGGGCATTATATAACTTCCTCATTATGTATAATTCAGCAGGAGGTGCGAAAATTAATATGAGTTACAGAATAGCAATTGTCGAACAAAATAAGCTAAATGTTTATCTACGAGGGCCAGGGCATCCTAGTGTAAGCTTGCTGCTCTTCAAAACTCGACGCTTTTCAGAACACATTCCACCAACGGGAAAAAAACCTACTCCAACCAGACAGTGTTTTGTATACTGCCGTAAAACCGATGAAAAAGGGAACAGGATAAGACGCGAGACACAAGTTTATTGCAAAAAATGAGATATGGGCTTGCGTGCAGTACTGTGTTTTGGGATAAACTATACTGGAAAAGATTTGTAAAATTTAGACATTGAAAATCATATTGTTGTGTTTTTATATTTTATTATAAGTTATATTATATTTAGTTTCAAAATTTTGTTTATTTGCTTTAATTAAATAAGATGTGTGTGTAATCCATTACTTTTTTATGTGTATATAAAAATTATAAATGAAGTAGTTATTGCTTTTAAAATTTTATATATTTGTAATAAAAAATCATTTTCTAAATTTATAATAATATAAAGAACAAAATTAAACAGTCAAAAAAATTTCCCATTTTTGGTCCATTTTTCTGAAATATATGTCACAGTTAAGGGGTTAAGCTAAACGTGAATGGACGTTTTTGTTTCTTGAAACCAAAGAAGATATTGTGTTTTCTCTTGAACTGACTCCATTTCTGCAAAAACTGATTTCTTATAAATATTACTCTGAGTCAGTCTTCTTAAAGGAACGTTTAGTTATCTGCTGCACACAAAAAACTACTAAAATTGACTTATTCAATGATACAAAAGTTACTTTATTAAACTAAAAGGTTATTTCTCTTGCTCGTAATGAACTTTTATAATCAAAATAAGACTTTTGGTGACGAGAGTCTGTGAACAGAGGATGTGGTATTGTAAAAGGGGGAAGTAAAACTGCTCAACAGCCTTAAACAAAATTAGAAGCTATGCAATATAATACTACCTACTCTTTTCATAACTTACCATTTCTTTCCTGTTCAATTCTATTTGATGGTTATACTATAATAGGCAATAACATACAAAGTGGGTATGATAAGTAAAATACTTTGTAGCTGTATCCTAAGCTGTTTCCTGTATGAAATAGCAGTTTGTTCAGAATAATTACTTTTAAGGTATCCGACTACCCTAAAATTGTGAAATTTCCCATAAATTGACAATTTTTTTTTGATTTCATTTTACAGGCCATTTTATTAGCTTTATAAAAATACTAAGTTTATTATTTTCCGTTCTCTAGAACAAAAACTACAAATGTTTTAGTTAAAGCAGATGCCATTACTTTAAGCAAGATATGTCATACTTTAAAACGCGTTTTACTCGAAATGTGTTTTTTTGAAAATACTCAAACGGGGACAGCCAATTGCTAAAAAAGTTTTAAAAATAATGAACTGAAATTTTTTGTGTATGTTCTATATAATAGTTGAAGTGTTTTAACCTTCAGATTTATCAATCACTGTTTTACTACAAAATTTACAGTCCCTTATGTGAATATAATCATTGTTTTTTTAAGCAATTTCATATAATAACTAAGATAAAAAGCTGTAGTTTTTGTAAAAATTAAAATATCTCTTATCTTAAAAGTCATTTCAAAAATGAATAACATAGCAACATATCAGAATTGAAAATCTGTTCATAAAAACTTTTGGCACAGAATGGGCTGCGTTTATGTTATTTTTTTGTCATTTTTTACCCATTTTTTCCTTGTTTTGTAATAAAAATTTCTTTTTCTCTTCTTAATTTTAGCATATTTTTCTTAAAACGTACTAAGCAAATAAAAAAACAACAAAAAATCCCCATATCTCCATTTTTTTAAAAAAAAAAAGTTGTCACCAGTAGTCGGATACCTTTTAATGGAGATTTTTTCATAGTATCAAGTGGCTTGAGATACAACCTGATTATACTTGACAATAAAAAAAAAAAGTACATATGAACTATGAAGACAATTGTAATACTTTGGAGTAAAAATAAATAAAAGCTAAAAGTAAATCTAGAGTTGCTACTGAAAAAAATATAACATCGATGCATTTTGCCGAATTTGAAATAATTTTTGTGTTTAAATTATTCAATCTTTGTATTTAATGATTATCTTGGAGGATAATGTTAATGTTATAGGATTTCATAGAAATAACTCAAAAATCAGAAAAAATTCTCCCTTTAGTATCAAAAGTAATGGAGAAATTAATTAGCTTATTTTTAAAAATAGGCGTTGGTAATAGGTTTAAAAACGGTGCGAGATCGAAGCCCACAAAGTTGATGGTGGCAAGAGACTAGATATACATCTGAAATTAGCCGTAATTTTGAGCATCGTGCAGGTGACATTACGTTTAGGCTCGGTTTACAAATTTATAGGTTATATTTCTTAATTATTTTTGAAAAACCAATAAATTAACATGAAATTAAAATAGCCTTATATTACTCTGCTTTGTTTTACACAAGAAATGCATCATTTTAATGGGTATTGTTTTAAATGGTTAGTAATTTAATGATTAAAACAGTTGCATTTAATTAAAAAATAAAGAGATTAGTTTGAGTTTATAAGTTATAAACATAAACAAAAATTTGGAGATAGTAAACTGTTTATAAGATGAAATTCATTTCAATCTAGAATACCAGCAGGATTAAGTACCGCATGCGTCTCTGGCTTATTGTATTACTAAGAATTATCAATGCTTATCTTAAGCCTATTTTAGTCTCAAGTCAGAGATAATGCGGAATCATTTAATAAGATTATTCTTGAAAAGGGAGTTTAATAAACAAATAAATTGGGGGGGGGAGGTATTATATACAACCAAGAGGCAGAAATAAATAATATACATAAAATAAAATGTTGGAGGGGAATATTTGTGATATAATAAGATAATAGTTTTATTTCATTATAATACAAAAGTATTATATATTGTTACGGAGATCGGGGTTCTTGGATTTTATGCCATCAGTTCCAAAGAGCAAAACAGCTCTTTAAGAGCAATGAAAATGTATTGTTGAAAAACAATCCTTAAAATACAGGATACAGCAGCAAACCTCGTACAGTAAGTTCCAGAAGGTCCTGAAGCTTCTCGAGCAACCAGACACAGCTATCACTGTCTAAAAATACAAAGGTGTAGTATTAAAGTTTATCCGCACGCACACATACGCACGCACGCGTTAACTCTCCAATAGCTGAAGTAAAACTGACTCAGTTTCTGAAAGTGACTGCTATTTATAGTCTGCGCGGCTACCCTTCCAGCATTTTCTCAAAAAATCCGGATGTCATAGATCGTGATGTTATAGACTTCTCCAGTAATTTCAAGAAGTATCCATATGGTCATCAAGTCACCAAAAATGAAGCTAAAAATGATGCCAACTTGTCTGTAACGCCAATCTTTCGGCAAGTTTCCAACGAAACGTCATTATAATGAAAGGGACGGCGTTGCTTGCGAATATTACAATTTTCAGCATAAAATAAGTTCAACAGAAAATAATAATAACATATTAAAGATCCAGATACAAGTTACTTACTCTATTTTAAGATGAAACTACGTATTATACAAAATTCGTAACAGTATAATTAAGAATGAATATTTGACCTTGTTTATGTATATGGATGGGGTTTCTTAAATTTTTTTCCAATGATAATTTCAATACGTTGTGGTATAGAAAAAAAAACACAAATTAGTGTATCATTAAAGCAGCACTTTTCTATTAGATTTTTCACTTATTAAAAGTTTTGCTTAAAAGAATTTAGTCTCTATGTATGCGGTGATTAATCTTTATTTCAATGCGATTCTTTTTTATAAAAATACAAGCTGTAGCAATCATTTATTGTATAGGAATGTAAGGGCGAAAGTGAATGATGTGGGGCTCAAACAGCGGAAATAAAACAAGAGAGAAATAGAGCTAACGGTTGGTTGTGCATTGAAGGGTAGGAGGCAGTAGATGTCTAGCCGCCGTTAAACATAATGCATCTCAGTAAGGGAAAGCGTCATTCACAATTGTGCTGATAACGTCAGCACAATTGTGAATGGCGATGGGGGACGCCGATGAGAGACTTCACGTATACCAAAAACGCAGACACGCATTACATGTACGGCCGTGCAAATGGTAATGGCAGAATGCACCACACGCAGTTTTCTGATGGACGAATGCCTGATCACAGAATTTTTCAGCGGTTATATCGTCAACTTCATGAAAAATACGTTTGTTCCACGTCACTATACATAATGCTGGTAGACGACTTGTACACAGTCCAAGCCTTGGTGAAGGCATCTTGAACGTTGTGGCTGATAGACTGCAGTCAAGTATAAGAGCTGTTGCTCAACATTAAGTGTGAGCCATCAGATTGTTTCTAGAGTGTTAAACGAAAATCGCTTACATGTGTTCCATTTTCAGTGAGTACAAGCTTTGAACCGGGCAGACTATCTTCTTCGACTACAAGTATGTGGTACAGAAATATGCGTTACAGCTGAACTTCATAGCTTATGTGTTGAACAATTATTGCAAACATTACACTTGTACTCTTGTTGCTAACGACGTTTTCAATAAACACTTTGTCTTTTCTTTTTTCTTTTATTTCTCGTGTTTGTGCCTCACCGCGCCACTTGCTTCCATACATTCCTCTACAATAAATGATTGTTACGTCCTGTACCTACCCTTAAAGTTTGTATCATGAATTCGAGACCACCCTGTATAAGGGAATGAGTATAACTTCATGTAATTTGGAGGAACAGAATGTATATCCAGAGAATGAATACCTGGTGTAGTCACTATGAGCCCAACAAAAGCTGGTACATGTTTGAGTATAGAGTGAAATAGTTGTATTAAAGGAAATCGAATTATTTATTTGTGTTCCACACGTGTGAAGATATATTTCATGCTTAGTTAATTTATTTTAACTCAAGATATTTCGATCTTCAGATGTCAAAAATATTTTCTGATTTTTCCTACTAATATTTGTATTAGTTTTCATATCTGATACATCTTATTTACCCTTTTTTAAATCAGTTTTATTATAAACTACCATTTTACTAAAATATATAGTACTGTATTAATTTTTAAATCTGTAGCAGGAATTGCAATGATTTTTAAATACACCCTTTTTCAAATATTTCTTGCTTTTATAAAATATAACCAATCAAAAACTAAATGCAAAACTTAATAATAATTTTCTTACGTTTCTTTATAATTTTTAGAATTTAATAAAACTAGATATAATTTTTCATACTTCTTGGTGCTATGCAATATAATTCAGAAGATATTCTCTCTCTCTCAAATAATAAGAAAATTATTATTTTCAAAAGGAAAATATAGTAATTTATGGGAATAGTTTATAAAAAAGAAGCATAAATAAATGCAAATAGTCTTAGAAATATTTCTTATAGAAGTCTGGTTGGGTAGGTAGAGCTGCATGTTTGAGTTGTGATTCCACTAAAGACCAGTTACATAATAAAACTGATTTATGTTAAATTTGCTCAGTTTTCCCGTTGACTTGACATACAATTTAAGTGAGTGAGCTCCAGTTCCGGTATGATCCTTATTACTTGACCAATTTTTTAAAAAATGAGGTCAACTGCCAATAATATTCGTGTAGCCGATAAGTGTGACACATGTAATAACCCCCCTTTTTCCGTCTATTCTGAGACCTAGCTAAAGGTGTGGAAGGAAGTGAAGGATGATTCGACATGATAAATTTCAATTATTTTAGTTAGCATTTTAATCGACTCAAAAACAATTCAATGCAACACAATAAATAGGATGTTTTAAATTAGTCAACAGAGGGAGGGGACGAGAGTCGGGGAGAAAATATCTAATAAATCAACTACTTTAAAATAATCAATCTACTACCTCAATATTACTTTACGCGGTAGCCATGCAATTATTGGCCACTTAGCCTCTTTAATACTTTAAATATCAAACCTAATATGAAAGTGACTACACCTGAACTGTAGGCAGTCTTCTTATAAATTAAGGTTTAATCCTTCAAATATCACCTTCCTGTCTTTAATCCTTCCCATGGACTTTCTAACCTTTATTCGGAATTCTTCCCTTTGTATCTCACTTGTCACCTTTAATTAACTAACTTTCTAACCATCTCACTTTCTAACTCCCTAACTAACTACTAACTACATTTTTAGTAAGAGAACCTGAACTATATAATAAACTTTTAATTTGCATATCACGTCTTCTTCTTAGGAGAAGGTTGATAATTTTTAATAGCCCCAAAGATTTCCCAAGAGGGTTAGTGAGAGGATGCGTATAGATCCGTCACATACTGATAAACAATCGATCCATCCGGTGGATTAGAGGTAGCGTGCCCGCTTCGTGAGCCCAAGGTTGCGTGTTCGACCCCGGCTGGAGTCGACCGATTTTCTGGATGCGAAAATCACAGGCACACATATCATTTGATTATAGCTGGTACTTTTGGCAGTAATTACAGCAATAAAATTAAATCACAGCAATATTTAGCATTCGACGAAAGCATGAATTAAAAACAAATTCAAGTGTCTAAATTTGGTAACTAGGCCGCCACGAGAGGGTGCCACCATGAAATGGCTCTCCCATTCGGGGGACTTGCCATTTCTACAAAGGATAAGCTACTGAAATGCAGCCCTACTAGAAAAAAAAACTGTTTTTTATTAAAAAGTATAATTGGTCTTATGCTTATGAATCTTAGGCTTATATTTTTTTTTATTACGGGCAAGATAGTCAATTTAAGGTCTGGTAAACATTTTTCGTGTACCAAAATAGAACAATTAATAAAATAAAAGAGAGGTTTTCTGTACTTCAATCCTTACTTCATCACGTTTTTATTCTTATGTAGATCTTTCAACTGGGAGATTTAATTTCTTTTTCTTGTGCTACATTTGAATAGTTGGATCAATTATTTTCAAACCTTTTACTCTACTTTTTGCACCTAAAAATTATGATGTTAAGTTTATAGTGAAGTCTTATAATTTTTTGTAATGGTAGTCTTCTAAATGGTGGTGTTCGGAAATTCTTTATTACTGGTTTTAATATCCTGGAAACATACCTCAGGTGTTTAACATGTTTCGAGTGTTACAAAATGAGTACCTAGAATGATAAATAGTATTAAGTCTAATATAAATTCTGATCTGAATGGGTTTTACTTTTTTTATATCTATGTTGATGAAATGCTATTTTCAAAATAGTCTCTTCGTATTGCAACAGTCGGTACTTAAGTAATATCGCAGCCATGCCAACTTTCAATATAACTCACCAGATTGGCAACCCCGATTTCACATGTGTTGTAGACGGTGATTTGATAACTATGTGCTTCATTCCATATTTCTCCACTTGCCGCCATTCTAAGCAAAACCGTTCGTTGATATGGAAAGCTCGAATACTTAAATGTGAATCTGAGATTTACCAAATTCTTAAGTAATATAATTTAATAATAATATGAAATAATAATAAAAAATTAAATTAGACACTAAAAATTAGTTATTCTTTTTCTTCTATTGCTATTATTTATTTATAATTATTTATTATTTCTAATAGTGTTTTTTGACTACGCACTCCATATTCCTGTCAACTCAATCCCTTTTTAGAATTCATGTAGTTTTTTCAATGTCGCCATTATGGTTGCAATTGTTCGTAAATACTCAATATTCTTGGAATTCTTTTAACTTATGGAACGCACCCTAGAAATTTAGAAGAAAGGCAATTACTTTTTTGCGATTAGTTATGGATCTTCACTGTTGTGCCTATACAGTGACCTTTAAAGTTTGTCAGTGCCTATACAGTGACCTCCCTTAACAGGAAAAGTTTGAAGACAACATTAGTTATATTTGACAAGTGAAGCTAATACGTGAAAGCAAGATACACCCCCCCCCATCCCGTTACTTTCAGCTAGAAACTTTCCTGTTAAAAGAAATTCCTTTTCTTCTACTTCAAAATTAGCAAAATAAAAACGAATATGTCAAAAGCTCAGTGGTTGCTCAAGTCCTGCAAATATTTTTTAGAAATTTATTTTATGAAAATTTTTGCATTTTATTTATATGAAATATATCTATTTCATTTAGTAAAGCTGTAAATACTGTTGTTGTTTCTTATCCCAGATGGTGTAGCTTAGCTATATAGGATCTCCATAAAACCAAAAATCACTAAAAAAATTAAAAATAAATAAAACAGAATTTCCTAAGACCTCGTCAATAGTAAAATTCAAGCAATTAAGAATATGGCTGGGGGAGGCCTGATCATCTTTGCACCAATGACACTCTGGAAAGACTTTTAGGCCTTGTTGAAAAGTAAGAGACTTGATGTCGCCACTTGAAAAGCATGATAGAGCCATCTGCTGATTCCTAAGGATATTGAGCTGGTGACACCCCCAACGAGGTCTTTTTTCCAAAATACCAACGGTGAGCAGGCGGTACTTTCCACAAAGTGCATTAAGTTCCATGCTTTTAATAGAGGAGATTTCAGTAAAAGTTAATCAAGCGTTACCCTGCAAGGTGTCAGTAGTGGCAGACTTGGCCAAACTATCGACTGGATATCTCGTTACCATTCAATACAATATAGGAGAGGACCTGTTGAAAGTATGTAGAATATCTACAAGAAAGCTGAACCGCAAGATCCAGAATATTCAGGCTTGTCTTATCTTCAACAGTCGTCTAATGAGAAGGGTATTACATGGAAGTACGACTGTATGTTAGTATCCAAATATCCCTAAAGACAAGTTTAGAAGCCGTGTCAAGGAATTGGAGTCCGTTATAGATTGTAATAAGTTCCGACCTAAGAACAAAACAGCAGTGGAAGAATTTCCTTTATAAATGTTGATTTAATCATACAATTTTAAAAGTTGCTTAGTTATTGCATAACAGTCAACGCTTATTTAAATACTAAATATTTTTAATATGATAAATATTCCTATTTGTTTGAAATAAGTTTCTGGATTTCTGACTCCAATGTAACACAACAAGATAGAGAACAATATTTATTTCAACTCCGGATCAAAAATGAGTTTTCGTTGTTGTACAAATGAAAATGCCCCTTAGTACAAAAATGCAGAGAAAATTATATATAAATCAAAACTTTTATCACTTTTTCATTTAGCAATGAATAGTCACTTTTTATGGAAAATCTAAAGTGAGGCCTTCAAAAGGATGGTTAGAATCATTTTTGAGTTTTCTTCGAAAGATAGGTCTTTCATCCCCATTTAAATCATCTTTACACTCTTTAAAAATAGGACACTTAAATTTTGTGCAAATTTGTAGCCAAAATGTACTGTGTTATATTAATATTATTAGTGTTTCTTTTTTCTAGTAGCAGTTTTTCAAGATAAATATAAACAAGTTTTATTAAAAAAGCATGATTTGTCTGCATTGTTGCAACAATGCACACCCGGTTTGGCTAGTTTGGCTGAAAAATCGGTTTTCGACGCTAACTTTTGTCATTATTTTAACAGTTACATTGTTACAACAATGGAGACGAATCTAAGTTGGTGTCGAAAACCAGTAATTAATTGAATCAATTAATTAATATTTGAAAAAACTGTATTAACATCAAGTGTCCTCCACTGCAAGTTTAAAAAATTTATTTGAACTTGAATGGATCAATAGAAAGAATTTTACTAACGATTGAAAATTTGAACAAGATGTTTTTAATAAATAAACATATATACATACTATATATACATAGGGAGAGAGAGAACTAATAGCAGGAATTGGAAAAAACTAATATCTACCATTTTCATGTAAAAAAGTGTGTTATATATTAATTTCTAAAAGTTGTAAGAAACAATTGTAACTTGTAAACCTTTAGCGTAATGCTCCTCCTCAACCGGCTGTACAAGGTAAGATAGATGGGGGTAATTGTCATATTTCCTTTGTAATGTATCAAATAATATTTTTTCAATTCAAATAATATTTTTTTTATTCTAACTTCTTTTTTCTTCTGTAGAATGTGTATGTGTGTGCCTAGAAGAATACACTTGAACGATTACAAAAAGACCAAGCCTCGGCTTATAAAAATGAGGCTTGAAGTGTACAAGAGATTGTCGGTTTACATAAAGTTGATCGCAATGCGATTTCGAAAACCTTACGGAAATCAAATAGTCATAGATGCAAAAAGACAAAGTAAAAAAAAACCCAAAGTAAATTTTCGTGTAGAAAGAAAAGTTTTTTTCCCGCTACCTTTGAAAAAAAAAAGGGTGCAGCTATTTCAAAGATCACAACACAGGCAAGACTTACCACATGTCTCCGGGCAAATTTTGTCCAACAGCATAAAAAGTGCCAATATATTTCAACTAAAAAAATGAAAACATTATACAAAGTGGTCTAAAGCACACATAGATAGTCGTTTGGATTGGGCCAAAAAAATCATATCTTATGAAGTACTAAATTTGTAACGCATCTATACGTGGCCTTCTATTAATAATCCTCTTGAGAATTTTTGGGCCAGAAAAATTCACCAATCTTCTTCTAAAGAAGGAAACGTGATATGCAAATTAAGTTTAAAAAAATTCCTAGTTCGCGAGTTAGGAGAGTTAGTGAATTAGAAGAGAAGTGAATAGATACAGAAAGTTAGAAGTTTAGTTAACCAGAGGTGATAAGATACATACAAGGTGAAGATTACCAGAATTGGTTTTAAAGTCCTTGTAAAAGATTATAGTCAGGAAGTGTTAAAATATGTTGAATTGACTATAAGACTGCATAAGTTCACGTACTGTCACCTTCCTATTGTGTTGATATTTTATGTATTAAAGTCGTTAAGCGGACATTAAGTATACGCCTACCATGTAAAGTAATAATAGGGAAGAACTTTTATCATAAAGTGGTTATTATATGTATTCTCCCCAAACGCGAACTCTCATCTCTTCCCTCTATTTGACTGGATTATCCTATTTATAGTGTTAAACTGATTTGTGTTTGAATCGAGTATAGTGATAAATTAAATAATTGGAAATTATCTTGTCAAATGATCCTTTACTTCCTTCCACACCTTTAGATGGGTCACAGGGTAGAAGGGAATTAGGTTCGTTTCAAATGGAATTCTGTCATATTCTCAAAGAAATTTAGTTTAGATGGTCCTTATGTCTATTAATATTACTGGCATAATCTTAAAGAACAACGAAAAATTGTACTTAACTAACCAAATAGAAGGAGGAAGTTTGATGGTGTGCTTAACTATTAATTATATACGGAGGTAGATCTAGTAAAATGTTTTAATTGGTAGGTAGACTCATCAATATTACATACAAGTGGTGGAATCTGAGCTTCCTAAGAATAACAATTATACGGTGAAGACTATATGTACCAAGATGGTGTATCCCTTCACATATCAAATACTGTGAAAAACTGGCTCGCTTCAAACAATATTCGAAGTTTTGTTGTAGCCGGCCAAAAGCCCTAAAATTAAACCTTGTAGAAAAAATCTGGAATATTCTCGTTCAATGGGTATATGGAAAAGGAAATCTGTATAAATTCATTCTGAAGAATGCGTTCAATTACGTTTGAGACAACTTTTATGAACTAAAATTCAATCACTTATGATTCGACGCAAAATAGGTTTTTCATCTGATGAAAACAAATGGGAAGAAAACTTCTTCCTATATTATTGGTTTTCCCTTAAGAAATATAGTATATTTCTGCTTTTTTGCTAACTTTTCAATGTGAAAAGTTAAAAAAAATAATTTTAAAATTTGATAAATATTATAAAATTTTTATTTTAACTGTTTTTATGTTACTTTTGTTACTTAACCAAAAAAAAAAAAAATATGTTCATAAATAGATTTTGGGGTAAAAAAAAAATCTTTTTATTTTTCTTAAAAGTTCAACTGTCTTTCTTCTTTTTTTACAGAGTGTACCATAACATACTATTTACATACCCGTGATCTTCTTTCTTCAATTAATAACGAACTAATAATTCTTCAAATAGTTGTAAAAAGCCTACGAACAACAATTATCACTTGCCCAACTGACATACTCTTTTCTTACACACTCATTTTAAGATTTGAAAATATTTTTCAGATATTTTTCACGCAACTCTCTGCAACTACTCGTACTACTTTCTTTTGAAAAGCTCCTCTTTTATCTCGCAGCATGAGCACGTCCTTCAGTTGACCTTGTATGTGTATGTAACTCATTTGAAATAGAAAAAAAAATATCATCCTGGGTGTGGAAGTTTGACTTCTCATCGGCAAAGAGTACTTCAAATTACGAATTATTTTGTTGTTGGAAAAATAATTAATTTCTTTGCGTAGGACAGTGCTTTTCAAAGTTTCAATATTTGTGACCCAATATTCAATCAAAATTTTCATCGCACCCCCTCTCCGTACAATAACAATATATTGAATTCAATTATACTATACTTAGACGTTAAAGCTACAATATGACTTTAACCTCTTAAGTGCCACCGGATTTTATAAACGTCTCTCTCAGCCAAAGCGTTAATCGCCCCGGACGTATATTTACCTGAAGTACGATCTTCTCTGTGCACTGCTATCCGTAAAATTATTCCGAAGGCTTTGGAATACAATAAAAGGATCTTGACAGTGTTTACGAAGGGTTTACGTATTTCAGAGAACCTTTTACTTATTTATTCCTTTTCACTCCCCCCCCCCATTACATTACGCACTCGTGCTTACGTGGAAAACGGTGGCATTGGGAACCTAATTGCGTAACTTTTAATCTGCAGCTAAGGGATTAATTATAAACCACACAAATTATCAAGATAAATGTTAATTTTTCTGTATAATTTTATATATGATAAGCCCATGGTGTTGCTGGTAATTATTAAATTTGTTCTTAACTTAATACTGTTAAATTAATTTTCAATACATTGTTTAGAATTGATACATTTATAAGTGTATGCTATCAGTGTAAATGTGTAATTCATTTTTTATTATGTCAAAATGTATCTTGTTTGTTTACTTTCAGTTAATAACTTTTTTTGAAAAATAATCTTTTATTTTCGACTTTTCAATATGCTCGATCCCCCTTCGTAGAATTATCATGCGTTCCGCACTTTGAGAAACGCTGGAGTAGGACGTACAATCAGGTCTGTATTTTATTCTTCGATTTTCACCCCTATGAATCAAACTGAGTATACTGAAAATCTATAAAGGTTGTCCAAATAAAAAACGGACAAACTTAATTTCGTCAGAAGGAGAGCAACTATAGTAAAACCACCAAAAAGGGACACGAAGGACTGTAGGAAGTGTGCACCTCATACGATGTTTAAGAGTGAGCCCTGTTAGTGGTAGAGGAAATTAATCGAAAGTAATGTCGTACCGTATAAAAATGCGACCAGATCGGAACAACGTGCGGCAGTACGTTTTCTGATTGGAGGAGGGGAATTTAATATTTACGTGTATTGACGAATAATGGCAGTCTATAGCGAGCACTGTTTAGGTCCAACGTCTTGGAACAGTTGGAGTAAAAGTTTTCGAGAAGGTCAACAAACGACATCGGATGTTCATGGTAATGTCCGCCTACACGTTTCCTGTAAAACCAAGGCAACTTTAAAAGATCTGCTTAAGAAATATTAGAACACTCACCATACAGTTCAAATTTGTCACTCTGGGACTTCTAGGCCTTAAGGCCATTTAAGGCAGTATTACATTTCTATTTGGACGATGGAGTGAAGGAGCTGGGGAAGACTTCTTCATGAATCAACCACGTTTTTTCTAGAGTGAAAACGTAGACCTGCTGCCAAAACGACGAGACATGTGTTCAACCCTCGGAGCATTTTTTGTTTTGTTTTCCAATAAAATATTTATTTTAATTGAACTTGTCCACTTTTCACTTGGGCAACCCTTATATTTCTTCATAAAAATTCAAGAAATTAGTGCTTTTTGTGTTGAATCCATTAATATAATACTAATAGCACATGATAATATCTTGTGCAATTCTGCTGACATTTTTTCACCGTAAATTGTTCACGATGTTTAATGCAGTGTATAAAAAATTATTTGCGTAACCAGCGTTTTTCAACATTGCAACAATTTCTGAAAGATGACTAGTCATGTTTAAGGTATAATTTGTTTCAGAAAATAACTATTAAATGCTTTAAAAAAATCTCAGCTAGTCATTTTACCTGATAAATTAAAGAACGAAATAGTATTTTTTTTTAAATCACAAGCTTAATTTTCATTAAAAAAAAGGGAAGTATCTTTTTACCTCCGTTCGTTGATTCCTCAAGTTGAATTGAATAAAATGGTGAATTTTTTTCACTATTTCTATAACTAGATTTTCAATATCTTTGGACATATCTCCAATTCTGAGCTTTATAGTATTAGGAATTATTTTTGGTTTCTGGATAACCTATTTTCCAAAGACCTCTTCTTAGGCTTGTAATACGCAATATTCAATAAATTTTCCAATTGCATGTGGCATTTTACTTTTTACCCGGTCTGAATTACTATCCAGTAGAAGTTTTTGTATAAAGGAATCCAACATCATTTTTATTAAATAAAAAAAAAAAAAAACAATTTATTTCTGTATATTTAAAAACATAATTTGAAACCATTCAAGTTCTATCTTTATTGAATTGGGATGTTCTGATTGTAAATGTTTCCCAAATTAGGAAGTTTAAGGGATTCATTAGGTAAATTTTCAGGACAGCTAAAATGACCGATGATCCAACAACCAGGATTAAATCCGAAAATAAATTGTTTATGTAATATTTATCGATGATTTTTCCCTTCAGTTTCCTTCCAGTTTAACTTTCTTAAAGGTGTCTGAATCAAACTGAAAGAGCTCTAATTAACGTTTAAATGAAGTATACATATCACTTTTGCTGATATTAGATTTATGTATTGATACAAATGCATTTTTTCAATAAAATTTATCTCATTTGTGCATCTAAAAACAAATCATAAATGGTAGTTATCAAAATCAAAACTGCTTTGTATGTCATTACATTAACAGCTAAAGAAGATACACATTTAAGGTCTTGCATTATGAATATGTGCACCTGGCAAATAAACAAAATAAAATAACTGAATGAAAATCAGTATTCGTTGAGCGAGATGATTGAGTATGTGTTGTTAAGTTAATCAAGAAAAATACTAAAATCGCTTTAATGTTACTGAGCTTTTCTTTTTCCATCTCTATAATGACTTTCATGAATTTAGAGTATGTAGTATAAAAGCGAAAATTATTGTTCAAATGTAAGAATTTCTCAGAGAATCAAGGATATATTTTATTAGTAGTAAGGAGGGGGGGCACCCTTGTCCACCTAACAGCGGACCAACTTTCATTGTGCAAATTTTACAACAGTTCATACTCATTGCTCAAATTGTAAAACTGTAATTTATATGCATTAGGCAGTTCTATTTTTCATATATGGTAAGTGGGAAAAATATAATTTTTCAGTTTTTCGCAAAATTCGTTTTTGGCACTTCTCTTCAGTTAAATTCAATTTTTTACGACCCATTTTTAATTACTATACTTTAAGTATAAATAAATTTATAGTATAGCATAACGAAAAACTTTTTTATACATAGAGAGAAAGTGTAATATTCGCAAACAACGTCGTTCCTTACATTATAATGGTGTTTCGTTAGAAACTTGGCGAAATATTGGCAATACAACTAAGTTGGCATAATTTTTGGTGACCAAATTTGGCGACGAAACAACTTATTACAAAATAAGGAAAGAATTTTTTTTTATACGTTGAGAGATTAACTTATAAAAAAAAATAGGAAAATTCCTAAGCTCTTTTTTTGGTGGACTATCAAAATTTTCTCTCAGATTATTAGTGATCTTCACGGACCACTGATTGTCGACTTACATTGCACAGTATTCTTCGATGATCCAAGTAAACAATTTGATAAAATGTTTAGTCATTTTCAATGATTGAACATTTTAAGCGATTCTTCCTGATTTTTTTTTTGTGATTTTCCAGTATGCTGTTTCTTTTATAAAGCACTATTAAATGAAAAGAAATTATTTTTCGGTGATAAATTATTTATTTAATTTCGGAATATTTTTTTCTTTCTAATAGGACTGCGGATTGGTAATCACCATTACAGACCTAGTACATTCTGCGGAAGCTGATATCACATTTTAGTGTAGCAACACATAGGTGGATATTGCCACAATGTAATTTTGACACCCAGTTTCCGACCCAGATGGAGGCACCTGAGCTCTGATGATGCAAAAGTGTACTAGGATTTAATTTTGCCGACATCACCCAAGCCAAACAGGCACTCTAGAAATCTAACTTGCCACATAATCATACGACATGAACGCTGTCAATGAAAATCCACCGAATTGGTCAGGGTCGAACCCGCAAACTTGGCCAACGCCAAACCAACTACGCCATCCAGGTGGCATTTCGGAATCTTGCCTATTCATATCATACCTATTAATATTTTACCAATTCATATCTTGGTAGATTTATTCAATTTTCCATCCAGTTCACATGTAGAGCACACACAAAACTGGTTTCTGATGAAATCACAGAACAATAATAAATGCTCAGTATAAAAGAATCATCGCCACAGCTTTTGATACGCATAGAATAATGCTTTTTGTTAAATTAGCTTATGAAAAAAATCGATATTCCCTGCGATTAAATGCAACTTTTAGTTGACATTTGTTGTGTGATTGCAAAAATAGGCTCATAACTTTTTGATTGCATATCTTAGCATTGTAATTAATTTGGATTCTCTGAAAATGATCGCTCTTTAGTGAAGGTTTGAAGTGAAATGAAGGAAAGGCTTTTTTTTTAGTTTACTCCATATCTTTGACAAGATATGCTTCTCATTTCCTTGGCAACTGAAGAAGAGTAAATTATTTGAGCTTAATTATTTAATATTTAATTATAATAATTTAATATTTAATATTAATTATTTAATATAAGAAATTATTATATTAAAAGGGGGGTTCAAATGAAAGTGATTCGAGATGTGTATCCATGAGATGCGTAGGTACAGAAATGAGACAGATACATCGATAGAAACAACAACATTACATAAGAGAAACACATACAAATTTTGTTAAAAGAAATCACACCCCCTTGGCGTTTAAGGAGGCGTCCCATTGCTTAGAAAGGTAACGAATTCCGTCCGAGAAGAACGATGTCGGTTGATCATGGAACCAGTTCACGACTGCATCTTTTACGTCATCGTCGGAGTGAAATCGTTGAACAATTAGGCTTTTCTTCAGCTGTCCAAAGATATGATAGTCGCAAGGTGACATATCTGATCTGTAAGCTGGATATTCCAGGATTTCCCACTTTTTACGGGCCAGTGCCTCGACACACACCTTGGCGACATGCTACCTTGTATCGTCGGGCAGAATGACAACACCTGACGACAGCGTACCTGGACGTTTGTTTTTGAAATCCATATGAAGTTTATCACAAAAGTGTTTGGGTGTATTTTTGGGCATTGAGGGAGACCTTCAGTTGCTTAAACTCCAGTAATAGGGGTCCCTGCATGTCGAAAAATGTCGTCAACATCACCTTTCTCGCTGACTGCTGAACTTTTGAATTTCTTGGGACTAGATGAGTCGGGATGTTTCGATTACATGTTGAAAGACTTTTCTTCCGGTTGGAAGTGATGACACCAGGTTTCCTCTCCTGCCACTCTGTGCTGCAGAAATGTGCTTGAATTCATTTGCGACGTCACGAATTCTTCAACGACGATTTCCCTTGATTGCAGTGGCAATGTCTATAATTAGCTTCTGTCACAACTTTGTGTGCCTGACAGGGCCGCAGCAAATCCTTGTCTCCTGTCGACCGTCGCTAAACGTTCTAGTCCTCATCTTCCCCATGGGCTTCGACACAAATGTGGCACCGTATACACCCAGCATTCTGCGATGAATATCTACCGGCTTACTATCTAATGGCTTAAAAACTTTATTACAGCTCGCTGATCTTTTGGACGCTGTTGCATCCACACCAGGCATTTTTAAATTGATACCACATCCTTATGAATGCAGTTATCCCAAATCTGCTTACTCACGCACGATTCACTATCATGTTTGTATCATGAAAATACATTGAAAGATGTTCTCGTGTAACGTTTCGAATCTCTTTCATTTGAACATGCCTCATATTATACATATATCATTCAAAATAAATGATATTTAAATATTGTGAGATTTCGTATCGAAAATCTTTCATTACAATGGTTTTTTCATAGAGTGTTGAAGAAAATTTGCAGTTGAAATAGACAAAGATTGCAGTATCCTTATGATGTGTATGAACACGATACTTATACTTGATTTTCTGCAAGAAAATTCCAATGACATGGCCCGTATTTCGAGAAACTATTACTTAATTTGCAGTTTTTCATGAATCGAACTCCCTTTGTGTATATGAAATATCTTTAAATTTAAGAGAGGGAGTTAAAATATAGAGATTAAAGGTAAATGCAATTCTGAGAACTGTCCCATTTAATTATTGAAACACAAAAATATGACTTGCATGAATAGGTAAAGATAAAAAGCTGAACTGAATTTATCAGCAAGAAATACCCAAAGGATTATTTTTGGTTGTGAAAGGTTAATTAAAATTCAGTTATAGAATTGGATGGGACTTCTATTTGATGAGATCATTTTGCTGAGAAATGAACTTTCTTTTGCAAATGAATTTTGCATATATTTTTTTTGTACGTCTGAAATGATCTTACAAGCGATGTCTCTTTCTTTCTTTATATATAGTTCATTGCACTTAGCTTGAAACATTTTTCTGGGGGAATATTTTGTTGGGCTGCAGTCTTCGAAAGACTGAAAAGACTTCTTGTTATTTTAATTGCCTATCTATTCAATTAATTAAAAAAAAGCAAACAACGACGAAATACAACACAAAAACTCCGACATTGTAGCGATACACAATTCATTCTTTGTTCGCTCAGGAGACATTAGCTTTTATAGGTTTCTCAACTGAAAGCTTTTAAAATCATATGGTTTTGGGTAAAAAGTTTTTGAAATTGGCCAGGATACGTGGATAATGCAATTTTGCATCATCTTGTTTTAGAATCGTGAACGTGGTAGTTTATTAGGAGATACATTTGTGGTTATTTCTCGTTAAACGGGTAAACTAAAGATTAATTATCACTTGAAGCCTTGGAGGGATCAAGACCATTATGAGTTAAGTAGAATTCCTCGAGAGAAAATTTAAGTCAATTATTTCATATATATGTAATAATAAGTAGCTCGAAAACTTTTCTAGTACTAAGTTTTTTCCCATCCGTAATAATATCAGGGAGTCAGTCCACAATCGAGATTTACTCAGAAGTACAAACTGCAGTCAAAATGGTTTAATTAGGAGTTGGGTTGCTAAGTTGTTTCAACTATAGCCAATTTAGCAACTTTTACTTTGGATTTCGAATGAAGGTTAATGTGGGAAACAGTTCGGTTATGACCATAAAGAAATAAAATAGGATTGAAATTATAAGATGGATAGTCTTTTCTGAGAAAACATTTGCTGTTGAATATTACATATACAAATAGGTAAGGCATGAAAACAGAGATTAAATGGGAAGTATATTTTTGGTCATAAGTTATAGAGTTTAATTATTATTACGTCTCACTCCCATACACAGAGAGAGATTTTATTATTTTCAAAATACACTCGTGTTATTCTGTAAGGAATTTACATTCCCTGTTGCCCTGCTAGAAGTGTAGGAGGAACTAAATGATCAGACGACATGATGAACTTTAATTATTTATTTATCTCTATATTCAACATAGAAATAAATAACACTCTAAGTAGGATAAATTTGATTAATTAGAGCACGAAGGTGAGACAAGATAGCATGGGGATAATATATACGATCATGTGAATCTATCCTTACAATAACTTATACAAAGCTTGTTTTACTCATAAATAAGCTTGTCGCTCATAATTTAACTCTCTAACTTCTATTTGAAATAAGATCACAGTACCTGAACTCTTGAAATCCTTTAATATTTTAGACGTGACATTAAACCCTTCTCCAATAGTTGACTTAAGCACTTCTTCAAGATTCCAACTTCACGCTTCGTACACTGTTTACGTATACGTATTACTGTCGATTTGCTTGCTTCTCATCTATTCACTTCACATCCAAGCTATCCTCACTTCACTTCCAATGTATCCTCACTTCACTAACTCTCAAAACTCGCGAATACAGAACATATATATTAAACTTAATTTGCATAATCACGTTTTCCTGTCCTCGGAGAAAGTTGGTTGAAAAAATGATGCCCGAAATGAATCCCCAAGGAGTTAGTGGAAGGAACCGAATAGATCCGTCCCAACTCTTAAAAGCACATACACCATAATTTTAGGGCTACTGTGAATAGAATACTTTTGTCAACTGCAAAGTGTGATTAATTTTACAAATTCTCCAGCGGCGTTGCTTATTACCGTTTTCATTATTCGTTCAACGAACTTTAGATCTATGAGATTCCCAGCCAGGAAGTGTGTTTTTATCTTGTGGTTCCATGAACTTTTTTGAAATAATGAATTGATTTTTCAAAGAAAGGAAATAATTGTGGAAGAATGATTAATGTTGCTTTTGTTCTTTATTATTATTTCTTTTTGCATGAGAAATTAAAAAGCAAATCTAATTTTCTTAAAATTTTGAATATGAATATTGAAGAACTTTTGTAACAATATGAATATTCCAAGAATAAAGATATGGCAGAACTAAAGGTATTCCATTGAGAAAAAAAATATTGGAATCGAAATATTTTAATCTTTACAACCACCCACAAAACCATAAATGGCGTTATTTAAAGAAATTTTTCTGTGTGCGATGCTATCCGATTTCTTACACGTTCTTTTTTGAGGTGGGGGGGGGAGGGGTGTTATACTCATACTTAACTCCTTAAAACATCCATTTTTTTTACCCAAAATGTTCAAAAAAGGCACATTTTTTATTGCATATAACTAAACATAATGCTTAACAGAATGCGAAAATGGAAGAATTTTTTTAAATTTTCAATTTTAAAGTTTTCGCACAAATTTTAATTTTATAATTTTGGAACACAAAAAACCCTATATAAATGTTTGCTTTTTATAAGTAAACTCTGCATCCTGTGAAGAATGTTTCATATATCTTAAAGGAAATTCTCTCATACTTACAAAGAAAAATTTCATGCTTTTTCAAACGGTTGAGGATTTTGTGCGTATGCATACATTTATGCATACACAATTTGAAGCATGGTGTAATACTAAGTCTTACATTGCAATGGGAGCAGAGATAATATCAGATTTTTTAGATTATCTACCTATTTTTATTTATTCTCAAGCAACAAATTGCACAATGCCTAGCCAATCCCTGTTAATTATCGAATAATTTCAAGAATCTAAATTCCCAACTTCACCACAAAAAAATCCCAGAGAAGTATTTCAGTACCATTGCCAAACTGTTTTTCTTAAGAACACTAGCACTAATAATCTAATTATAAGAATTAAAAATACGTGCAAATCAAAGATAGAATGAAAAAAATATCAGTGCCCCTACAGTGTGAGGGCAAACCAGTTGTGGCCAGCTATCGGTGGCCCGTACTGAGTACGGGTAAGCCAGTTAAAGGATTAATTATGTGAATGCTTGAATATCGAGTATATTCCACGAAATCCAAAAATTTCTTAACATCATAAGTAAACTGTGTGTGTGTGTATCCATTTTTCTTTTAACTTAAAATATCTTTTTAAAACTATTTTCAATAAGTCTTCAAAGGGTATAATAGTTTCCATATAAACAAGTAATATAAAATTTTTTTTAAACACACACACACACACACACACACACACACACCACACACACACACACACACACACCACACACACACACACACACACACACACACACACACACACACACACAACACACACACACACACACACACACACACACACACACACACACCACCACCACACACCCACACCACACACCACACACCACACACACACACACATCCTACTTAGGTTAACAAAGAAAAAATTTATATATTTTATTAAATAGTTACAATTAATATTAATATGTATGTACATATGATAGAATCACAATAATAAATGACAGAATAGAAAAAGCGATTTTCCTTTTGTGTGTATAGGTTTCTTTTATTGAGAACATTTATAAACCCCGTGCACCACAAAGTATCACATGGGGGCTTACATCACAAAGGAAAGATTACCACACAAGCATCCATGCCTTCTCCGAGATTCGAACCCAGGCCATACGGCACCGCAGTCAGCGTAACTAACCACTATACCAGATGGGTGGCTGTATATAGGGTTGGACTATTTTTGTTTGTTTGTTACTATATTTATTCATTAATTAAATTTAATTATTCTAATAAAATAGTATTATAAAAAAGAAATCCCATTCTTCGAAATTAGACCATCCCAGGTGGGATTTGAACCCACGATTGGATTAGAAGTTTTTTGGATTAGAAGTCCAACGTTCTGTCCATTGCGCTAGAGAGCAGAGGTTCCTAAACTTTTTTGTCTCGTAGACCCCTTGCCATGTTTTTCGGTTTGCGGTAGACCCCTGCTTAATTAATATTAAATTTTTGTAAATTTGCATTGAAATTCTTTTTAACCACTGGTACTACTGCTCCTACTTTAAAAGAATTAAATTTCTAACTGTAATGAAATATAGTGTTTAAAATGTAAAAAAGCACATATGCTAATTAATTAAAACTAATAAATAAATAAAACTGCTAAATAAACTAAATAAACAACAAGCAAATTATTTTAATGAGGGGGATGAATCTCTAGCACTACAATATCAAATTTTCAACATTTGGTATCAATATATGACCATATGGAATCATTGCCTACTGTGGTATTGCCATATAGTCAAAGCTTTCTCAAACCTGGTTTCAAAATCTGAATAAAAGGCATTTAAATGTTGAATGTAGGTAAAACGTTCTGATAGATTGTCTGTGAAAAATTTAGAAAATTCGGGACCTCCAGTATTATATTTCTATAGCTTAAATCAGCAAAGAAAAGCTGATAGGGTTCTTGTTTTAATAAAATTTATGCTGTCACCTTGTAAATGCAAATTAACCTAATTAAATTTAGTAAATAAATCTATTAAATAAGTAAAATTTTGTTTACACGGGATTATAAATTTTCTTTTAAAGTTAAAGATACAATCTAGTTTAATGAGAGCCAGTATCACATAGACCCTATTTACACCTCATGGACCCCCAAATTATTTTTTGGCTAGCGTAGACCCCTTGGAGGTCGTCATAGACCCCTGGGGGTCTATGTAGACTACTTTGGGAATCACTGCGCTAGAAGGACACAACGAACGATTTTCCTTTCTATATATGATGTTGGATTATTATTTTTGTTTGTTACTATTTATTCATTTTTTAATTTAATTAATTAATTAATATTTTAAAAAATTCTTTGAACTTGAATGAATGAATAGAAAGTATTTTATTAATGACTGAAAATTTAATTCATTAATTTATCAAGTTAGGTATAAAAAAGTTTAAGAGGAAAGATACTTCTCTTTTCATCTTCTATTGAAAGGTGAATTGAAATATATTCTCAGCTGTGAAATCCTGAAGTGAAAAATGTGGAACTTAAGATTACTAGCTTGTTAGATAGACGTTGAAATGTGACTACCATCTGTCAGATAATATATTCAAAAGAGTTGGAAGAATACAGTTTTGTTCGAAAATGAAAAATATCCAACCAATCCATAAAATTTCGAAGAAATACAAGCTCCAGGAGCATTAATTCTTAGTAATAAATGCAGGAACATTTCTTTTAAAAAGTCACATATTTTAGCTAACTTTTTAAATTTATATATATATATATATATATATGTATGTTTATTCACATATTGCTTTTTTAATTAATTATCCTTGTTAGGAATTCAAGAGTCTAATTTTTATAAAATGTTTGCCCCACACAAAACGTTTCTGTTATTCATTTTATTCTTCATGACTAATGCATATTTAATGTTATTTTCTCAGTGGACTTATACTAATATTCTTAAAAAATATCCTTATATTATTTTTAAAAATTTTGGAACGTATGCTTGAATTTTTGACATTGTTGTCAAAGTTATAAATTCGTAACTAGTTCTGAGATTCACTAGCTTCTGACGTTAAGGTATAATTTTTTTCTTCTCTTATTTGCACTTTTATTTTATTTATTAAAATGTTTTGCCCATCTAACCGACACCAAGTGGTATTTGCCGAATGTATTTTGTTTCATGTATATAACAATGTTTTCTTCCACAGCACAACATATTATGAAATATTTTTTTGAAATAAAAGTTATATATATAATCTTTTTAAAAATTTAATAACTTTTTTTTCTAGTTTGAAAACATTTTATTATTTTTTATAAAGATATTACATAATTAAAAACTCAATTTTTTTAAAAAAAGTACTCATAATTTATTATTTAAAAAGCTCCTTTTGTTTATAGTCATTGCTATTTTATTGCATGAAGAAGCAAGATATAGGATTTGCACAAGATGAAAGAGATGCCATTAGTTCCATTTATTCTCTTCACAATTACACTGCACAGGATTAAACATTGAAGTTTAATCTAACCTTTACTTTAGCTGAGTAAATTTTAATAGTCGTATTATGGACTCCTTTCACTTACAGAGTTATGCGAAATAGTGTATACAGAAAAGCAAATTGTCATTTAAAAGATTACATGACTTTAGGTTCACCAAAATTAAGCCCTTTATTCAAAATAATCTTTAACGATTTTTGTATTTTGCTGAAAATTCAAAAATTATGGAAATGACTTATACTGAAGTATTCCCCTGACTTCATTACTATAACATCACGAGCAATCTTACACTCAAAAGTAAGAGTTTTAAGCGAGATTCCATGAAGAATAAATAAATATTTTTAGAGGATGTTGTTGCTTGGTTATGATTTTTGTCTAGTATTATTAGAGATTTTTGAAGTCAAATTAAAAACTTTTTAAAATTTTAAGATAGATTAAATTTATAAATACATTTACTGATACCAAAATTAAAAACTTTCAAGAAATATAACGTATTTTATTTCCGTCATCAAAGAATTCCTTTTAAATTAATGTTAATAATCGATGATTTGCACTAAACGCGCGAGTTAAATTCAGATGCAATTATTCCTAATCTGTAAAGTGAATTAGTTTTCTGCAAATGATTGCTGCTCTAAATTACGAGAACTCTCTCCCCTATCTCAATATCTCGAAAATGATAAGAATGCTCCAAAGATTGTTCAGATATTCCGGTTGATTATGATTAGCTCGAAGATTTGAGGTCTATAACAAGGGATTTTTCTGATTCTCATTAATTTATATTTTATGTTAAACTCCCCACCGAAATTGATTGCAAAAATTCGAAATACGAATATTTGTTACTAACGTTGAACTTTTAACAGCTATTTCTTGAAAACAACGAAACTATTTATAAACAAATATGAATCATTACAAATTCTCGAGAAATTAATTTCTGTGGATTAATAAATTAGAATGTATTGATTCTGAAGAGAAATTTCTGTTTAAAGGCGAGCCCTACTTAATTTTGTTATCGCTAGTGCTAAATAGAATATATCGGGGAAATGAGGTATTGGTTCTCATTATTAACACAATCGATTTTTTATGTTTGTAAATTTGATTCCCGATTTCCGATTTTCAAAGATTTTCTATTCGCATTTGAAACAAATTCACACTAGAGTCATTGGATAATCGTGCAGCAAGAATTCAATGCATTAAGGTCATTCGAGCAAACTCAACATTCTTGCCTCGAATTAACTATAGGGATCTCCAGAAAGAACATTTCAACTCAGTTGCAGCCCAATTACTCTCCCCTTTATAAGCTTAACGTATAACAATTCCATTTTCTGTTAGAACCATCCACCATTAAATTTCTACAGAACTGTACGAGTCAAAAGTGGAAAGACTTATAGAAATATGCAATATTCATTTATTTATGCTTAAGGTATCCGACTATTTGCCACAACTTTTTTTCAAAGAATGGAGATATGAGGATTTTTTTGTGGTTTTTAGATTTTTTTAGCACATTTAAAGCAAAATATGCAAAATTAAGTAGAGAAAAAGAAATTATTATGACTAAAGTGGGTAAAAATTTACAAAAAAATAACATAACCCGGGCCCATTCTGAACCAAATATTTATAAACAAATTTACAATTTTTCAATTCTGATATGTTGCTATGTTATTCATTTTTGAAATGACATTCAGATAATTCATATTATTTTTTACAAAAGAAAATATTTTAATTTTTACAAAAACTAGAGCACTTTATCTTATTTACTATATGAAATTGCTTCAAAACACAGTAATTATATTAACATAAGGGACTATAAATTTTGTAATAAAACAGTAATTGATAAATCTGAAGGTTCAAATACTTCTACTATTATACAGAACATACACAAAAAATTCCAATTAATTATTTTCCAAACTTTTTTTGCAATCGCTGTCCCCGTTTGAGTATTAAAAATAAACAAACATATTTTAATTAAAAGGCCTTTTAAAGTATAACATCTTGGTTAAAGTAATGGCATCTTCTTTTATTAAAACACATGTAGTTTTTGCTCTAGTTAACGGAAAATAATACACTTGGCATTTTTATAACGCTAATAAAATGACCTATAAAATAAAATCATAAAAATTTGTCAACTTATGGCAAAATTCACAATTTTAGGGTAGTCAGATACCTTAACTTTTGTGATTTCAAATCACATCATCAATGCTCTAATTTTTTCGCTTTTTTGACATAATTGTCCAAAAAATGTGATCAATTTTTCTTACTTGCAGATATATTTAGCTGTTATACTTTTTATTCTAATAAAATCTGCCTAACAAAGTGGAAAAACTAACAAATTCCTAATATGATAAAAAGTTGTAATAAATAAGTAATAGTGCAGAGAGAATTTATTCTTCAAAGCGCCATGAATTATTTTACGTTTTCATTATCATCAGGTCTATTGCCTGAATGAGGATTAAGCTTCTGAAGTTTTTTTTTTATTTTCATCTCTGATGAATGGCTCTTTTCAAAAGTTAAAGTCATAAATATTAAGCCACCCTCTGGTTTTCCAAAAGTAGCTATTAATCTCTTCTGTACTGAGAGAGAGATTTCTTCTTTTTGTTCGCATTACTTAATTCGAAAAATACCAGCGATGAAAACTTCGTTTTGGCAGCTCAGAATTAGATTATTTTGAGATATGTACTTAACGAAAGCTTTTTTTTAAATTTAAAAAGATCAATTAGATAGAACAGAGTTAATAAATCTGAAAATTTGTAGTTTTTTATTATTTGAACATGCATTCAGCATTAAACTTAAATCATTAATTTATTTTAAATAATAGCAGGACTTACTAGATAATTTAACCTACAAAAGAAAGAATTTCATGCCTTTTTTGACATTTTTATTGATTAATAAAATATTGGTTTCGGAATAATTATTTAACGACATAGAAATGGCTATAAAACAGTAAGAAAATAATTATATATAGCAGATTTTTGTTGCGTTAATGAAAATAATATGCATGCGTTAATAAAATATTCATTTATATAGATACATGATGAAATCGCATTAATTAAAATATGGAAGTAATCGCAATTAAAGTTTTAAAACGCAAAAGAAAAAATGAATCAGTATATTCATTTAATTTCTAACTTTAAGAATATCTCATTTTTTTTATTTGGAATATTTCAGAATTTGGAAACGTCCTTTAACTACCTGCCACATTAGCCTTCGTGAGAAATTTGTCCTGTATTAGTACATTTGTTATATTATACTTCATAGAGTTTATTTGTTGCAATATGATGCACGTGCACTTAAATGTGACAATAACGTTCAAATATTTGTTTAGAGAAAGTACTCTAAGTATTCTATGAATGAAATTCCTAAAGTGAGTTGTTTGGCTCTCTCTATATATTTTATTCATTCGCTTACGTACAAGAATTTTTAAAATCATTTAAAAAATATCAATCAGTATATATTCCCTTTTTACACAAATAATTATTCTTTATTCAAAAGCTACAGCTTACGTGTTTTGTTATAAATGTAAAAGAATCTGTTAATTAAAATATTTTATTTTTTCGACGTTTCATCAGAACAGTTTTCATTTTTATTTTAAATGTTTTTTAAAAAGAAGTCTTTAAAATATTGATAGTTCTTGAGTGTTTTTCTAAATAAAAAGTATGAGCGCAAACACATTTGAAATAATTAAATAAAAAGAAACATTCGTAATTAAAGTAAAATGATTATCTTAGTATCTTTTCAACGGTTGTTAACATTCAAAATTAGTCAAAATGAAGACTTCTCTTAATGAGCAAAAAAGAAAAACCTGATATATTAAAAGTTTTTTAAAAAAAATGTATATGTTCACAAGTACACGTCTATATTTCTGAACATTTAGGATATGGAAAAGAATTTAAAATATTTAAAACATTTTAACGAAACTAATTTTAGATTTTGAAACTTTTTCATATACAACATCTTTAGTTACTATACAACTTTGTAATATTCGAAAACGCCAGACGCTATTACAAATTCGAAAGGAACGAAAAAAAACGGATTAAATTATTTTTTGTAGTAAATACATGACTCTTAGAGTACAAAGAGAGAGAGAGAGAGACAGAAAGAGAGAATTTGATTTGTTTTAAAAATAACAAAGTTAATTTAATTAGAATCTTAAGCATTATTATTCGTTTAGCCGGGTTCTTTTTTAATACATTTAGGCAAATATAATCTCTTGATCTTAATTTTGCAAAAACCGCCTATTAAACTTAACTAACATAAGAATTAAATGCAGTTGCTTTTTTAATTTTCCTGAAATAAACTGACAGAACGTATAAAATTGTTTGTGGACGAATAAATCTAGTTATAGAGTTTGTTCACATTCTAGTTGGCTCTTTCTTTCTTTTTTTCTCTCTCTTTCTCCCCCTTCCCCCCCACACACATTTTCATTTTACAACGATAAACAGAAAAATATTTGGACTCAATTAAGAAAAATTCTTCTATGGAATTTTTTCTATGAAATTTACTACTGTTTAAAGTTTTTGAATACCTTAAAGAATCTATGTACAAACTAAAAAAAATAAGGGTTAATTCTACATTACAAGTTTATTGAAAGTAGAGGAATATATTTTATTTTACATTAACGCGTACTTTTTCTGTATATATGTATACAACAGCGTTTCTCAAATTGTGGAGAGTGTCCCCTAGGCTTCGTGATTTCGTGATAACCATACGTGAAGGGAAAGGCGCGAGCATATCGAAAAGTCAAAAATAAAGATTATTTAATAATATAATTAATTTACTGAAATGAAGCAATTCAAAATACATCTTGACATAATAAAAAATAAAGTACACATACTCATATAATATACTTACATTAATGTATCAGTGATGAACAATGTATTTGATAATTAATTTAAAAATTGTTATACATTAAACTATTTCGAAAATTTTATACTTACCTTAATAATTTGTACAGTTTATAACTAAAGTCATATTTTGTAGCTTTAGTATCAAAATACATATTATTGAATTCAATTCATTGTTATTGTATGAAGGGGGGCGCGATGAAAATTATGATTGAAAATGGGGTCGCAAATGTTGAAAGTTTGAGAAGCACTGATATACACAGGGAATGATCGAGACAGATAAAAAGGATATAAAATAATAATCAATCTCTCTTAGGAATAAAATGCCAATGCTTTTGCATCTCAATACTTCTGTGGAAGAGAAAACTAAGCTTGAAAAAGTATATTACAGGTTAAAAAACATAATAAATGACAGATAATAAATTATAACGCTTAGTATGTGTCATATATACATGTGTGCTAAGATGTTCCATATATACATTTGTATGTATTTATTTAAAATTGTCTTTTGAAAGGATAATACTATTGTATGAAACAAAAGTGAATACTATTCTCCCTTCTGACTTGGATAATAATATCATTATTTGGTTCAGCAGCAATGGTTGGCAATTGCGACGATGTAGCTTATCCATCTTGGTTTATAGAGGTAATCAACTCGAAGTGGCGTTAAGACTCTGATATTATGATATAATAATGCTTTTGGTAATCCTTGCTGATGTGTTATCATGGAATAAAGAAAAGACTATAATGACGATTCCAGGAAGGGGATAAAAGAGAGGAGTTTATAAATTTTTTGTGTGTGTTCCATAAAGACACTTTAGTTGAATTTTATGAACGTTTTGGTAGGAGTCAATTTGCTGTTTTCATTGGTTATGTTTCTTTTTATTTTAATGAATAAATTATAATACAACTAAAATATATGGGATTAAAGCAGATTTTCTTTCTAATTTGTTGAAGTTGTTTGTTACTTATTGAATTAGATTCTTTTTAACTGTAAATTTCAGTATTTATTAGAAATAATGAAGAATATAGTTATTAAAGCATTTGATATTTAAAATCCTTAAGAGAGAATCAGAATTATCAATAATTATACTTATAATTTTGGTATTAAGTTTTAGAAGGATGTTAAGTTATTTATTAAATAGATGATTTTGTTCTGAAATCCTTTTAATTTATTAGTTTATTCGCAATGAAATAACCGGCTATTCGAATTGTATAACCGAATTTGAAATTCACAGAATTTCGAATTCGGTTAATATTGCATAATTATTTTGGTCTTTTTACGATTTTGTTCCGACTTGGGAAAAGTCGTTCTTTATTAGAAAATTTCTTTAATCAAGCGGTATAGCTTGAAACATCAAAACGTGCAAATACGTAAGTAATGAATATTTTATATGGTATGCATTTATTGAGCACAGCTTTTAGAAAGAGGTAAAAGAATTTTGTAAAAAATATTCGCATTTAAAGTTCTTCCAAAATAGACTGTCTTTAAAAATTCTGAAAAGGGGGATAAGTTAATAAATGGAATATGTTTCCTGTTGCGGAAACCTGATAGCAGACTTTTGCAAGTTTTCTTTTTGCTTAGAACATCAATAATTCATAAATTTTTTTGATAATATCGGGGCATAGGGTAGCAAAAAATAGGCTTATTTAATGAATACATTTAAAAAAGCTCTCTGTGTAAGCTCTTAAAACACATTGAAACAATGAAAAGATTTAAAATAAAAGAATAAAATCAATCACATTTTAACTGTAGTTACTAACTGTAAAGTTCTTTGGTAAACTAGAATGCCAACAATAATAAATAGTAACTCAAAAAAATATCATGACAAATAAAATAACACAATTTTGAAGAGCTATACATTCTAAAAATATCTTACTGAGTAAATTGACTTTAAAAATATCTTAATATCCTCAGTGATACATATCCCAGTTAATTAACAACTTATTAAGGTATTCGACTACCCTAAAATTGTGAATTTTGCCAAAAATTGACAAATTTTTTTATGATTTTATTTCATAGGCCATTTTATTAGCTTTATAAATATACCAAGTTTATTATTTTCCATTCACTAGAACAAAAACTACAAGTGTTTTAGTGAAAGCAGATGCCCACTACTTTAAGCAAGATATGTCATACTTTAAAACGTGTTTTACTCGAAATGTGTTTTTTAGAAAATGCTCAAATGGGGACAGCGCGCTTGTGCTCAAAAAGTTTTTAAAATAATTAACTGAAATTTTTGTGTATGTTCTGTGTAATAGAAGTTTTTGAACCTTCAGATTTATCAACCGTTGTTTTATTACAAAATTTACAGTCCCTTAATTTGAATATAATCACTGATTTTTAATCAATTTCATATAACTAAGATAAAGAGCTGTAGTTTTTGTAAAAATTAAAATATCTCTTATCCTGAAGTTTATTTTAAAAACGAATAGTAAAGCAACACAGAAAAGTTGGAAAATTGAAAATTTATTCAAAAACTTTTTGTACAGAATGGGCCCCGTTTATGTAATTTTTTGTATATTTTTACCAATTTTTTTACACATTTTAGTAATAATAATTTCATTTTATCTTCTTAGTTTCAGCATATTTTTTTAAAAATGCGCTAAATTAATCTAAAAACCACAAAAAAATCCCCATATCTGCATCTTTTAAAAAAAATTGTCTAGTCGGATAACTTAACTAGTTTTTTTGTTAAAAACATTGCTGTTGAATTCATTTCGAAAAAAAAATGCAATAATCCGTGTTTCACGTATTTTCATCCCTACAAACACAACATTATTGATACATATAAAATAGTTCAAATTTACGAGTAAATACATGTATGTAACTTAATCTTTTTATTATTAACATATAAATTATTTTTATACGTTTTATAAAGAAAATAACTACCATGCCATTATTCCACGCATCACAAAAATGCATGTTCAAATCCAATTAAGAAAGGATCATTATAAACAAGTATTTAAAATTCCTTTTTTTTAAAATTCATGATTACACAAGCTCTGTATGAAAAGCCATAGCAAAAAGTATTTACTATACAAGAGCACATTCCAGAAGAAAACGAAATTAGCCATCTTATTAATCGATTATTTTATGTGCATTAAATTTCTTTATAGATTCCAAAATTACAGTCATTAAACCCCAATAAAGAATTTTAACTTAACAGTAGCCGTATAATTATAGCTTTTTTACCCCAAACTTATGTGCGCGCTCAATTATTCGAAGTATTTCCTTTTGAGAAGTTGATTAAAAGAGGGGTTTTTAACGAGAAGTGGGTTTGGGGTGTTTATCACATCCTTGACTAAGGACATTCATTTCACCTGCCTTTCGCCTTTGAAAGGTATTACACCCTGAGCTGTGAGTAGAAATATCGATGATAATTAAATTCAGGCTGAGTCTGAAATTCTAAGCTCAAGCTTCAAATGAGCTATTTAGGAATTTGACGGCTCTTGCAAAATTGAGAACGGTAAAATTAAATTATTGGCTTTTAACCTCTGAGTATTTACTTTGATTGTGTAGAGGGCCCGAGGTTGACGAATTAATGTAAGTAATAGCTTTGAAAAGAGCTCATGTTTAATTGTATATAAATTACAGAAAGTTTGAGAAGGTAATTAACTGGAGAAAAGGTAATTACTCATGAATCATCGCATATGTTAGATATTTTGAGAAATGGAGGAGCTGGTGATAATTTTACGGATTTATATTTAGTACACTTTGAAATACAGAAATTATTGGTCATGAATTGCAAAACGACAAGCTTAATATCTTTCTAAATTCAATATGAGGAAGTTGGTCAGAGAGATTATCAACTTAAAAGATTTGATTATTAAATATATATATATATTAAAATCTTAATAGTTAATAAAAAATACTTCGTAACGTAAATTCTCTGTGATGAATTACAAACATTTGGCTTGAATCTTTTCCCTTTCTTAATGGTATATGCAGGTGTTATCAAAATAATAGAAAAACCTATGAATAAAAGTGACATTTTTTAATGCTGTTCGTAAGCAGTAAAATATAATAATAGCTTCTAGTTTTTTTTATGAATAGAAATGTACATATTCTGGTAGAGAGTATGTGGTAGCTTTATTAAAGTTCTGTAAGCCTTGGATTTTTTCAAGAGCGTAAAATGTCGAACCTATCGGATCTTTCAAAGAGCTCAAATTGTAGGAGCCCGTCTAGCTGGAGCAAGTGCGACCGAAACATTCCAACTGTAAGCGTTTCTAGAGGTACGGTGTCTAAAGTCATGACAACTTGCACATAGTGCAGCAAGACAAGCTCGGCAAAGCAAATAGGGGAGGGAAAGAGAAGTTTAGTGGAAGAGACCGACGGGAATAGAACCGGATTGTAATGTCTAAAAAGCGACCAACTGCAGCAAAAGTGACCGCAGAGTTCAATCAGCATGTGGATTCTCCAATGAGAATGATTATAGTTAGAAGGCACTTTCCCATAAACAGAACATTTACGGCCGGGGTAGGGATTTCGTCAATCGCGATCGACCGGTGGACCGCCAAGACAATTTGGAGTGACCGCCGGAAGATTAGCCGTTAATAATTGTATACGGAAATATTCAAGATTGGCTGACAGTACGCAGACTAAGTCTTCTACTGACTATAAATATGATTACTACCTTTAGATGAAAATGTTTTATTTCTTAATGTTTTTTTGAACTGTTTATTAATAAAAATGCATCATATAATATTATTATATTTGTGGCTATTATTATTATGTTTGTATTTTGCGTTTTGGTTTAAACGCGTTTTCAAAAAAGTGAGTTTTTCATTTTACTTACGTATAGGAATAAGTACATTTTCCGTATTTATTATTAAGTTATAATAAATATTGTTAACTTTTTCTTTACATCATCATACCTTCGACCCTGGGCAGTGGGCACCCTCGTGAATTTTTCAAAGTAGGTGCAGTGGTCCAGGGTTCGAAAGTCTGCCATTTTTATATCCTACCAGAATACGCTACCAAACATATTTTTCTTTTCATTTTGTAGGTTGTCGAGAACAAAGAAAAGTAAGAAATAAATTATTGAATCAGTAATTAGCATTAATTAATAAAAATTATAAAAACAAATACTGAATAAAATTTTACGTAATACATGGGATTATAATCGATCGGAAAAAAAATCATGGGCTATGGAGGAGGGTCCGGACCCGTGGAACCCCGCCCCCCTTTGTGTGTGCCACTGATACTGGTTGGACCGTAACAATTTGAAAAAATTGGAAGTAGCCCGTACCCCGGAAAAGTCTGCCTACCCTTGATTTACGGCATAGCAGCATTTCCCAAACCACTTGTCACAAATGTTAATGTCAAATGTCGTCTACACAGTGGTGTCATACTCAAAACCTGGCAGATTGATAAGTGGAAAAAGTAATATGGTCTAATGAATCATCTTTCACATTTCCCCCTACAACAGGATAGATGCACGTTTGTAGGACAACTGCACAGGCGTATGATCATGATTGTCTGTTTCCAGCTGTAAGGTATGGATGTTGATCTGTCATGATTTGGGCAGCCGTGTCTTGGTTTTCTGCTGGAACTATCGTATTCTGAAAGGAAGGATCACTGAGTAGAAGTATAGAGAAATTTTAGCTGGCCAGATCCATGCTGTGATGTAAACTTAGTTTCCTGTAAGAGATGGAATTTTCCAGGATGATAATACACTTATCAATGGAGCGGGATTAGTCCAATCATGGTTTAATGAAGTTAAACATCTACCTTGGCCTACACAGTCACCCGATCTCAATATAAATGAACCGTTATGGTCTATTTTATAACGTTCAATATGGAATCTGTATCCTTCCCGGCATCTCTCTCAGAACTTTCACAATATCTCCATGAAGAGGTGTACAATATTCTTCTAAACACGATTCAGCTCCTGTATGTATCGATTCCTAGGCAAATCGTAGCTATACTATATGCCAAAGATGGTCTTATACCATATTGATAAATGATTCTTTATAAATCTAAAGTGTTTCCATTATTTTTAAAACCACCAGTAGTTTTGATAAATTACTGTTATAGTGGAATTAAATTACTATGAACACATTTAATGACTTAGTTTATTAATTATTGTGTCATATTCAGATTTTTTTAAAAATAAAATTATAATTTTATTTACATTCTTCATCATTAATATCATGAGGGAAATAAATTAATCCTATCATTAAAACAATGGCGAAATCTATATCCCAACAATTTTGCTTAAAAATGAAAAGGAACTTAAAAATTCTAATGAAAATTAATTTTTTCATTTTCATTATTCACGTAATTAGCTATACTTACCTTGAGATAGTTGAGAAGTTATAAAAATTAAAGATATTTTGTGAGGAAACCCCGTCATTGGTTGTACAAATTAGC
The DNA here is from genome assembly GCA_019973975.1 of Trichonephila clavata. Taxonomy (NCBI): domain Eukaryota; kingdom Metazoa; phylum Arthropoda; class Arachnida; order Araneae; family Nephilidae; genus Trichonephila; species Trichonephila clavata. The sequence continues at coordinate 341,008 of BMAO01024754.1, forward strand.
AGCCTCTTTATTTTCTATTCGAATAGACTTTCTTCCTTTTTGTTATTGTTGCAAAGGTTGCTCTTAATTCTGAGAAAATTATTAAGTGGTTTAATTAAGATGTTTATATATTCTTTACAAAATTTATTTTTCTTATAAATTGGGTTCACTGATAACTCGCCAAAAACAAAGTGACACGAATATGATTTTTATATGGAAAACTGTAATTAGTTTACAAGTTTTATAGTATGTACTTAAGAGAACTGTTTATTTAGAAGCTATTTCGAAAGGTTTAATAAATTAAAAGGTACATATGATGATATTTTTGTAAAAATGCAATTTTAAACTTTCTTGGTTATATTAATACTTATTCTTGAAAACACTAATGATAGATTATTAACTACTGTCCGAAACTTGTTCAAAATATTTACAAAATAGAGCATAAAAATATAAAATAATGTAAAATAGTTTTGAATCTTTTATGTTTTTTTACAGTTATATAAATATTGTAAAAACTAAACACTTTTTTAAAACGATTATTCACTATACCAATGTGTTCTTATATAATATACAATGCTAAAATAAGTCCTCTTTAAAAATGTACATTTTGACGAATTTCTGTGGCTTTATTTTGATAAATTTTTATTGGAAATAATAGTTATGAAAAATTTAAAATATTTTAGTAAACTTTTTTAAGTATATCTCCATAAACTCAAGTTTCGAGTCTTTTTAAGTACAAGAGTACGTTTTTGCTACTTTTGTTTTACTAGGGCTTCACATTAATAATTAACATTTTATTTTGGCATACATTGAAATATTTTTATATTGTTTTATGTATAAAAATAGCCTTTTTCAAGAGTTATAATTGCCTCAAGTTAACGGCAATTATTTGTTTAAATTCACCGTGTCGTTATAAAATTATTTTCGTGGATATAATAATGGCACCATCTCAATAAAAAGGTATATTTATATAAAGAAGCACTGAAATTATCCAGACAAATCTGACATTAATAGGCCTCATCAACTGCAATATAAGAGCTTCAAGTAAAGAATTAACAGTAGCAATCACAACACATTAATATGTTACCCAAGGCAGCCAAGTTTTGTATACTTACCATATAATCATTAGCAGTTTCTTTTTCTTACGCTTCTCCAGACAAAATATTACCAACAACTACACATTTCCTAAGTAATTAAAAGGAAAAGCAGTAGGCGAATTTTTCTTGGACTTCCTATTCTTTGTTCCAAAAGCATTACTAGATAAAGAGGAAGCGTATCTATCCCGTTCTTCACTAGTTGGACTTTCGGAAATCTTTATTTTGTGTTCTAACGAGTTGTCATAATGCAGAGTTAAAGAGGAGAGTAAAGAAAACAATAAAGGAACGAGTTCATAATCTTTAAAATTTTCACGCTCCGTAATTTATTACTAACATTTCTTGTACTTTACAAGGTTTGAACTTTTTATAACAATCATTGGAGTAATTTCTTAACCCTTTATAAGGCCGTGGTATAAAAGCACCCATAAACTTCATTAATTTTTAAATGTCAATGTGGAAAGCTATTTTCCCACTTATGATTTGTGCTGCTAGCCCTTCGGCTAGCACGACAACTGGATTTTTGGATTTCTGGATTTTTGAATTTTTTAAATTTTTGGATTTTTTGAATTTAAAAAAAAAAAAATTGGATTTTTGAATTTTCTGGATTTTTTGAGTTTTTTTAAAAAAAAATTGGATTTTCTAGATTTTTGGATTTTTAAGTCGTAAGAACAAAGGACTATTTGTAAGTATCCTGAGCAACGAGAAAGCTGTCACAAATGACGTGTGATTAATTAAAATTAGTGATGATATGCCAACTTTACAAAAGCATGTAGACGTTGACATTTCTGCACATGAAGAGAACAAGATACATTTGTACATCTTTCAATAACTCTCTACATGTGTTGTGATCCCTGTTTTCTGAAATTTCATGGAAAATAATGCACATAAGCTCTTAAAAATCTGAATACAAAATATATATCTAATTTATAATTACTTTTGTAGATTTTAGAATTTATAAATAATATTTTTTAACTATCTTGTAATGCGATATAAAAAGAAATGAAAAACATAAGATATCCTAGCTTTGATTTTTGGCAATAGAAAACACGCTTACCACGAAAAATGGTCTTAAAATCAAAAAAGGTTTAAGTAATAAGTTGTATATGAATTTGTTTTTATAAATCAATCTCAAATCCAAAAATATTTTAACATGACATTACAAGAAAAAAATAGCTTTATAAAGAGTTAATTCGATGAAAACCCAAGTTCCAGTTAGGGGTATATCAAGAATCTCACACACAAAACATTTTTTTTGTCAAATGTGAAAAATTTTACAAGACTCGCATTTTACAGATTAAAAGGTCAAAGAAAATCAGTCTAATCTTTGAAGTAAGCAAAATAACTAAGCAACTTAGACGAAAAATGGTATGAATATGCCAGTTGCAACTAAGTAACCCACGAAGGAAGAGAATGGTTTCAAGGCTCCAATCTTTTTCTTTATTTGAATGTATTAGTTTGCTGAAAGAAGATATGCTAAAGAATAGTTAAAAAGATTTTAATCCTTACATTCTTTTCTTAAAATATAAATTATCATGTTCTTATAAAATCAAAAAGTAATCAACTTACTTAGAAGCATGTAATAAAATAAAAAATAAAATTAAAAAATATAATAGTTTGTAAAATTTAATTATTAACCACTAGAATCATCAAAAAGGGGTATACAAACTATAACATTAAAATTAAAAACTATAGAAAACCAAAGGATAGCATTAAAAAAAAGGAACAATATTCCATAAATATTCTTCAAGAAAAATAAAATAACTGTATATTGTTCTTAGAAAACAGGAAAATAATGTATGGAATTTAAACGAATTTACTCTTCTATAAAAGAATAAAGTATGCATAGAAATTAGAATTATAAAGCTCTCTAAACACGAGAAATATCTCTAACAAGTTTATTGATGGCCCGATTTATGTTAGAATAATAGAAATTAGTAATGTATATTCTCTTAATAATAATTAGTGAATGTAACATTTAAGAAAAATTTATACCACACAAACCAACTACATTACACTTATTCCAAATGTATGTATTAAGAAAATTTATAGAACAGTCGCACACACACATGTTCCAAACAATAACTTATAAATTTTTTAACCTTATTAGTTTTGTCATTATTTTTGTGAACTAAATAACTGTTACTCCATAAATAATTAGAATAATATTTCTTTAAACAGATATATGATACCACTATTTCAAAAAGTAGCTTTAATAATATTAAAACTAAAAGCGCCCCTTTTATGGAAAATATTGCTATAAAATTTAATTTTCCCTAAAGTGGAAAGTGTATCACGATAATCTGATGTAAGTGGCTTATTGTTAGTTTTTATTATTAAGTAATTTAGATAAAAAGTAGCATTAGGTATAAAATCACTATTGAAGCAAAAAAAATATTAGGTTATCATTGTATTTATATAAATAAAAATCATCATTATTATTATACTGCTTTCCATAAAAATGTACATATAAATAAGCTATTCCATTGCTAGCAGGTTCAGCTAGTAGTATGTCTTTAATTTGTTTTCTTATATAACCCAATTTTCTGCAAGGACTAAATTAATGATATATATATATATACATAATTTGGGAAAATTTTAGAACATATGTACTAGATCATTATTTATTACCATTATATAGACCATTATATTTTCATAATTTTCTAACACAACCTTTATTATATCATTAATATCTGTTGAGTTAAATATACTCGCAAAATCATAATTCTGAGTATAGTTTATATCTTCGTCTTATAAACAATTAATTTTTAACATACATAATAGCTTTATTATTGAGATTATTAATCCTGTTTTGTAAAATAAATTGTAATAATGTACCAAAAATAGGAATAGGAGTTTTAAAGCCATTAGCAACACTATGAAGTTTAATAGGATTCTTATGAAATTTAGTAGTTAAAAATACTTGGAAATCTAACTTCTTGTAGATGTATATCCAGCTTTTTATATAGAGACAAAATACGGTTACTAATATCTCTATAGTATATCTCAGATTTATAAAATGAATTATGCATATTGAGCGAATAATGACACATTTGCCAGACATTTTGTCTATATAAACAATTGTAAAATTTTTCTGTGTAAATCTTTATTCATATTTTTAATAACTTTATGATTGAATTAATATTCAGTTTTTAATGTATAATACCTTAAGAGAGAGATATATAATACACATATATCTTTCAAAAACCTCTTACGGTAAATAGAATTTAAGTACTGATTTTATAAAATTAGTTAAATCTCCATTAATTTGTTGTTTAGCAGTGTTATTGTTATCAGAAGAAAATAATCTAATTCCTATACTTATACATTGTATCTCTTAAAGCAATTTATTTTATACTTTTCAAATTTTTAATAACAACATGTTGGTGATGCTCATCAACAAATTAGTGTTACCCTAAAAATTATATTCGTGCATATTGTGAAACACTAAGCTTTTGTTGAAAATAGGCATTATCATACACATTTCTTATATTTGTAAGCCTTTAATAATAAAATTTTTAATTAGAAAAGGGACATATGAGTGGTAAAAATAATAGAAAATTTAACGTTGTTATAATATTTATTCATAAAAAGATATATATGTATAGTGATTCTTGTTTTCTTCTGTTTTTCTATCTTTTCTTATTTATTCTTTTTATTTAATAAATTATTGTCCGTGAAAACAATTGTCTGTTACTTGTCTAATTATTGTCTGCCAAATATAAATTAAAGGATGGAGAAAGTGTTTATCACAACAAGTTAACGCCAACAAAATCAACTTCCGACTTTATGTCTTCTGAGAGTACTTAACTCCATCTTGAAACATGTTTCACTTTCTATCATTTCCTTTGGATAAAATTTCTCCTATACATCTCCTTCTCCACATAACTGACTTAAGCCACTGGTCTCTTACCCAATGAGCGGTTTATTGCAATCCCACCTTTCACCAATAGACAAATCTACTGCGTTTAAGCGTACCGTATTCAACTAAGTTCTTCGAGGATTTTCACAATTACTCTGGGACAATGTGTCCGGAAATTCTGAGCTCGACGTGGAATTAAGGATTTCTGTTTCTCCTAACTTCTGTATTTACGCCCACTGAATTTACGAATTTGCCAAGCCATGGAATAAGGTTAAATTCAGCTGCATTGTGACTGCCTTGCGGAGAATGACTCTATTACCAAAGCCTTGACTTGGCGTGTTCGTTGCCGGGGTATCTTCCAACTTCTCACCCTTTACCATTCCGTGCTCGACTCCCATTTCCCATATATCTTTGCACTGTCTGAGAGACGACTTTGTTGAGGTTGGAATTGCTTCTCTTGTCTATCGGTATAAATTACCGCACTGTTTCGAAGAGGTAATGCAGCGTACTTTGCTTTCGGGTTCGCTTTTGCAATCGCCAGATTAACTATATCGAGCAATTTATCAATAGACTGAGGATCCCTTGTTTCCCTAAGAATGGAACTTTGAATAAGGCTAGTGTTCAGTACTTAACGATTTATTTACTAATTACAATGGCTAATGCTTATTTAATCTGTATGAATGAGTACAGTTATCTGTTAGATTTAAATGTTACAAATAATGCTTAGGTTTAAAATTACTCTTTGGATAAATCGTTAGTGTAAATTGAATGATAGTAACAATGTTTCCTTAAAAGAAACCGATAAACGCGTATTTATTCATATATACCTATGGTTCCTATATACTTTTCCTATTTATTATTTAAATTGTTCATAATTTCCTTTATTGATGACCATGTAATGGTTTAATTTTAAACAAGAAAAAGATTAAATTTGTTTATATATATATATATATATATATATATATAATGTTTTTTTTCTTAAAATCCTCTGCTGTTAGAACCTTTGTACGTGTCATTCTTTATGTGTTGCATAATATATACTTTTCATAAGTAATACATTTCTAAATATCCATATTTTTAAAATATTATATATTAATACATATTTTAAAAGATGTATTAATTGTAAAAGTGGTTGAATCATGGGCTTTTTTCCATCATAATGAAGTTAATATATTGCATAAAGGAGAAGTGCAATCATTCACTGTAGATCGGTCGTTAGAGCACTAGACTGAAGATCCGTCGATCGCTGGTTCGAATCCGAGCCAGTGCGTTTTTATCCAAAGACTGGAGTTTTAATTTTAAAGTATTGTTTATTATTTCTCTGGAATCTGGCTGATTCTAGAACTTTTTTTAGTGTATGTAAATTAGATGCAGTGGGCTCCAGCGCGCATGCTCAGTAGTTCTTTCTCGAATGTTCTTCTAGCGTTTTAAAAGCGGAATCCCTTCACACAGTTGAAGGGAATTCTCTCTGTTCTAAAATTCTATTCTCTTTGTTCTAATTCTCTGTCAATAAATACATGTTAAATCTAACCGTGTGGTTATTTCAATCTCTTCGTGACAATATCGTGTATGTAAGTTAATATCTTGCTATAACTCTACCTTAAAATACTTTAGACATCTATTTTTCGTGTTTGTTCCATTGTATTTATTTGATTGAGAAATTTTCGACAATACATTAATTGATTGATTTATTAAAAGTCATCTTGTGCGTGTGTGTTTATTGTAATATTCACGTCATATTTAAATAAAAAAACCGCTAGTTTAAAATCACTTATTTATTTCTGTTCATTATATTAAATCAATATTTAGAATTTTAAATTTAATTAAAAATATAATTATTGTTTCATTATAAGAGTATATTCAACATATGAACTTTTGTTCTTGTACTCAAAAGTTTAACATGTCAGACTGTAGTACAAAAACACTTAATCCTTAAATAAGGAGATCCAATTTAAGCTAGTTGTTTTATTATTTATGATTTGTTTTTGGAAAATGTTTATATTCAATCAATCACATGGTACAGCATATAAATTTTTTAGTACTTTGAAGATGAAAGGTAATTAATAAAATCAGTAAGAAGTTTTAATTAATAAAGTATTTTTTAATATTAAACTGATTATCAGTATATTTTATTTTTCATCTCTTACTCCAGATTACTACAACTTATATAAACATAAGAATGGCTTGAAGCAAGCCTTGAAGCTAATAAAAGATTTACAACAGCTTTTATAATGTAAAATAAAAAAAATAATTTCTCAAATTTTATTTATGCATGGTTGTTTATCACACGCCACAATTAATGTTATTCTTTTAGGTTTGTATTTTAACACTACTAAAGACTTTTCGAGGAAAAAACTTCAAAACTTATTAACACAATACTTAAATCCCTTAATAAACTAAAACTTTTCATATTTGTTTGGTAGTATTTATTAATATTAAGATAAATATTTAACAAGTTTCTAAGATCATCCATGATTAATAAATGTTTGGATTAAATCTGGATTTTCTAGTGTATTCCTTTAAAATATTCCGTTTTCTCCTATAACCAATATTTTAAAATAATTTCTGACATAAATTAATATATTTCACTTTCATCCTATTTTAAAAAATTGTTTTGCTTGTGGTTTAAAAAGAAAAATAATAGAGAGCGTCCGAAAAGAATATGACTAGGTTTTCAAAAATTAACTAAAAATCAACAAGCAAAAATGCTGCTTAGGACTACTTCATGAGCCAATTTCATGACCAATTTAGAACCAATTTCATGATCTTAGTTTAAACTACAATTTTGATTGTCCAAGTATTATCTTAATTCTAAATAAGTGTAATCCAAATTAAAGCTGCATAAATGTGTAAACAAATAAAAAAATGAAATAAATGGTTTTTAAATATTATTTTTTAGTTTGTCTTTTTATAGACAATCAGAATATTTTTAAACCTAAGGGAGTAGCATTTAAAAATATTTAAAGACACCTAAGAAGACATTTGAGCAAAAATTAAGAATTTTAGAGACAGCAGAGAGAGAGAGAGAGAGAGAGAGGGATTTTTGCATGCTACCTACCCCCCTTATCTATTTCGCTTATTTAAAATAATTTAGTTATAAAATTATTCCTACGGAGAAAATATGTAAATTTAATAATGTAAGATATTTTCAAAAAGAAATCGATTCAATTACCACTTATAATTCATAATATATTTAAATTTCTTCTAATTAATAATATTAGATATTGTATACATACTAAAAAAAAATTCAAAATTTAGTTCATTGCTATAGGAATAAAAACAAGTTAAAAATTTAAACAAGGATTGAAAATAAATTTAAATGGTATTTTAAAATGAAACAATTGCTTTATTACTTATCTAAATCATTTATTACTGAGCATAACAGTGACATATTTGAATGGGTACATTTTAAATTTTGGTCTATAGTTCTAAGACAGTGATTCTCAATCACTGTACCGAAGCACTTTTGTTTGCTGCCAAGTTCTTTTAAAATTATTAATTATATACTTTGAGAAAAAGAAATAAATTCCGAAACCGAATCCTTCCGCCGTTTTATAGAAATAAACTAAGGGTTTTCGTGGTATCTTTAACTTATCCTTTCATGGATAGATAAATATAAAAAAAAATTGATTGGGTTCATAATCTATTTGTGATAACAGATGTATCTGCATATTAAATGAATTTGAATGAAAAGGAAAAATTAGATTCTGTAAAAATCGAGATTCAATTAAAAACGTTCAGAAAGTCAATACAAAGCATGTATCCGAGTACAATAAAATTGTGATTTTTGTCAAATTTGAAAATGTTTTATGATTTTATTTTATAAGCCATCCTTTTAGCTTTATAAAAATACCAAATTCATTATTTTCCGTTCACTAGAACAAACACTACAAGCGTTTTTAGTAAAGGAAAATACCATTACTTTAAGCAAGATGTCATACTTTAAAACGCGTTTTACTCGAAGTGTGTTTTTTTGAAAATGCTCAAACGGGGACAGCGATTGCTCCTAAAGTTACCTGAAATTTTTTGTGTATGTTCTGTATAATAGTAGAAGTGTTTTAACCTTCATATTCATCAATCACTGTTTTATTACAAAATTTACTGTCCCTTATGTTAATATAATCATTATTATTTTAAGCAATGTCCTGAAACAACTACGATAAAGTCCTCTAGTTTTTGTAAAAAATTTAAAATAATCCCGAAAGTCATTTCAAAAATGAATAGCAAAGCAACACATCAAAATAGAAAATTTGTTTATAAAGTTTTGGTACAGAATGGGCCCCGTTTATGTAAATTTTGCAAATTCTCTTACCAATTTTTTTACATTTTAGTAAGAATAATTTCTTTTCCTGTTCTTAATTTTTGCACAATTTTCTTAGTGTACTAAATAAATCTAAAAACCACAAAAAAATCCCCATATCTTCATTTTTTTAAAAAAAAAGTTGCCGCAAGTAGTCGGATACCTTAAGCATTTTATCAGAATCTAATTGGATTCTTGAAAGGGTTGACTGCAGAATCCATGCAATTCTGGCAAATGCTTAGAGTAGTAACTTACTTTGATTGTGCATACTTCTCGAAATCAATAGTTATAGATCTGCACACCTATTTCATATGATAAATATTTGTCTGCTATGTATTTGAGACATTTCAGTTAAAGGAGGTTTCAGAGAAATCTGCATTCAGCAGTTAATGATTGTAGTAGAAAACGTCACAATATCTGCTGACTGTACCATGGTACACTATATAATTCTACAGGATTCTATTGATAGTTGCTACAAAGTATTAAAATAGTAGTTCAGAAGTCCACTGGGTAAACGCGTTTTGCATTACTGACTAAACGGTAGAGGCATCAATCACAAGTGCATTCGTAGTTTAGCATAATATTTGCAAATTACCCAGTGTGCTTGAGCGCGGAAATTGTGCCATATCCTCAGAAAGATTTACTAAACAAGTATTTCAAACATTTCAAATAGCTTGGATTGTTACTTACGCACTCTTCAGAATTTAGTATTTAAAAATAAATTTCATTGTGATATTTCTACTTAAGTTTCTACTTAACTAAGTTAAGTACTGTAAATAATATTTTAAGTGGTTATTAAGTGCCAACTATTCCTATTGAAGAGTAAAACGTAATTTTAATTCTAGAATAAATGTCAAGTAGTTGTATTTCGTCGAATAAAATTTACGCATTATAAGTCAAGTATTCTTCAAGATTTTCATTTAAATAACCGTTTATTAAGTTTTTTAATTAATTTTCCGTAAATGAAACGAAATTTTTTTTGGTAATCTATTTCAATCACGATTACCAAAATGCAGTAAATGACTATAAAAGCTGCTTTTCCTACTGTTGCATTAGATGGATTAGTATTTACAAAATAGAACAAGTTTCACTAATTTACACGCATATTCTTTTTTAAATATAGGATTATTCAAAAATTGATCTGCTTACCTAATCACGCATCCTCGTTAATGAATACTGTCTAATCCCCTGTAAATGAACTCATTATTAAACTCATTCATTACATTTTATATTCTTTAGGTATCCGACTAAGTTGAAAAGGTATTTTTTAAGTGTTTGATTTTAAGGCCATTAGAGAAAAAAAAGAAATATAAGTATTGAAAAAGAAGAAGGAATAATAAATGAAACTGGTGACTTTTAAGTTGTTTTTCTAAAACTTATTTTACCTAACTTACAAGAATATTTTTTAAATATGTTTTTCGAAGAACGAAACCTTCATGATAATTTGTGCATGAAAAATGGGATACCTCCGAAACAATCTAATAAATTTCAATGAAATTTGTAACACTCATGTAATAAGCTCTTTTGAGTATAATCAACTGCAGGTTTTAAGATAGTTACATTTAATCCCATTTTACAGCCATTTTTTAGCTTAGAACATAAAGTAATTTAGATGAAAAATCATTAAAATCGCGAATATATATGAATGCTTATAAAATGTTTATTTTTTAAGATATTTTTATCTTACGGTTCAGATGATTCAACAAGTACGTCAATGAAATTAAAGTTACATTATACCCAACGTATTTTTATTCATGCTGTTTTTCTTGGCATTGAAACTTTGCTAAAATTTTATAAAAATACTATATTTTTTTTTTCCAAGAACAACAGGTGATACATGTTATCTGTTCAATAATTATGGTATAATTATTGAATCATGTTTAGTAGTCTTGTTACTATGATGGTAAAAAAGATAAATGATTATGACACTATGGTACCATCTTTACAATGTTTTTTTTTTCGTTTTTAAATTTTTGAAATTTGGTTTTAATTGTATTTTATAAAGGTCATTATTAAGTAATAATTCCGTATAAAATTATCAAATTTATTGCAAAATGTTTATAAAATTAAATTTTTTTAAAGTTTTAAAAACATTTTTAAATCTTTAAAACTTTTTTAAATATGCATATTTTCTTTAAATTTTTTTTCTAAGTACCTTATAATATACCACATAAATATGGGGTTTTTTATGCTGCAACTCATTAACTTTACGTTAATTTTTTCATTGTGAACCATACAAAAAATTCTCGAAAAATATTAATTTTGACTTTGAACTTTTAAAAAAATTACTACTCATTTTAGAGCTAATTCTATACGCAGTTTTACAAAACGTACGTTTCAGAACATTTATAAAAAATTTCACATTCCTACTTTAATGATCAAAAAAGCTTTAGAGTTTTGAATAATAGTATATGATCAACATTCAACATGGAAAAATATCAGTTTGAGGTTTTCATTCCATGAATAGTATGATATAATATTCCTCGAATAGTCTGAAACTTTTATGACATGTTAATTAGCTTATATTTATAACTGCTTACCGTATGGAATTGCAAAAATGTTGAACAATTAAACAGTATATAGGTATAATGAATATACAAAAGAAAGCAAATGAATGATCAATATTTCAAAAACTTTTTACCTTAACAATTATAAAAAAAATACACACCTTAGAGCTAATTCCATGCTCAGTTTTACAACATGTACAAAAGATGTTCATGCCTTTATTTTTCTATTTCCATTATTTTAAAAGCCTTCGCATCTTAAATATTGTACACGAATGAAAGCAGAATCCATGAACTTTCTAAATGTAAAACTTTCATTAGTGCAGATAACAATTTATAAGTAAATAAATCAAAAATCGAAGAAATGTCTCTGACATTTGTTTTTATATCTTAAGATATTTTAATAATAATTGTGCGTTTAATTTCATACATGGGGGATATATATATATATCACCAAAAACAAATATATAAAAATGGAAGAGTTTTGTTATTCTTTCAAATTAGATTTTTATTATCAGATTTATCAAAATGAGATTTGGTATTTGTGCTTAGGGAATCCGTTTTGAAGTTTTAATTTCATTCATAATAATATCATAAAAATCTTTTAATCATACACAACTTTTAAAACTTGACCAAATCCATTCGCTGTTCAATAAACAATACTTAAACTAGAATTTTGCATGAATTGCCCAATTCTTTCTTGAAATGATTTGTTACTGCATATGTAATTCCACAGAAGTTAGTCTCATTTTCGAGTAGTAGAAAAATAGTTTATTCATTTTTTACCAGGCACTTTCCAACAAATCATCTGAAAAGTGGGCAAGGCAATTCTGTTTAGTCTGCTGTCTTGCATCAAAAATTGTTCCATAACTTAATAAAAAATGATGGTAAAGCTCTGAAATATTGCAGGAATGTTTTGAATGATTCGAAGTATCATATAAGTCAATAAAAAATATCGATGTTTTGATGATTTTTTGGGTACTATGTCACGTTAAAGCAATAAAATTCTTCTGAAAATCAATTTTTGAAAAATTGGTCTCCGAATCTAGTCGGGTGTCTTTCAAATTTCAGAAAAAGATATAAATTTTTTTATTGTAATGAATCTAACGTTGAGATGACTAAAATTTACAGGACATAAAATGATTTCTTTATTAAAATTTTACAAGAACATGAAGAGTTCCCGGATATCTATAATAAATATAAAGGATATGATGCGATAAAAATGAATCTTTCCTGGGAGAATTTTACAAGTAATTATCTAAAAGTGAATAAATAGTCTGATAACTTCTTAAAGCAATTAAGCCTAACTGTCTTAAATAGAAAAAATAGTAGAAGGTAATACATAATAGAAATAGTATATAAAGTAAATAATAGAAAAAAAATACATTAACCTTTTAACTGTCATGCCCGAGATAATCTCGGGCACAGCACAAGTTCTCTAAAATGTCACGAATGAATGGTATATACAGGGTTACTTTTTTGAATGCATCTAATATCGAATACAGGAGAAATTTATTTCTGCTCCATCTCTTTGTTAAACCTGAATCTATATCGGGAAAAGTTAATTTGTTCTCAATTCAGTTTGTTCTCAATTTCAATTTGTTCTCAATAGATGGCGTTTGATGAGCAGTATTATCGGTGGTGTAGATTGCGTGATCAGGAATTATCCTTTCATCCAACAATACGAAAATGCCAGAAAACATGTAATAAAAAGATATTTTTAATTTACTAGCAAGGTATTATGGAACTCATTTTTGTTCTATAAAAATACAGTTGGGAAATGTTTAGAATTTTGAATCCAAGTTGCGAGAAGAGCTTTTACATAAATACGATGCTGCAGCTTCTGGACAAAAGAACCCTGGAAGAACACCTACAGTAGATAATCCTGTCTATGTCTTAGTGAACGACATTTTATACCCCATATTCCTCCTACTGATGCGAAACGTGAGCCCACAAGATAATGCAAAGATTGTTGTTCAAAAAAGGAGGCAAATGAAAAAAAGATAGGGAAGGGGAAACACGATTCTGGTGTAATGATTGCGGAGTTAGTTTGTCCTTGGAAAAGTATTTCCAGTTATACCACACCAAACTGAATTACTGAACTACTAATAGGTATTTATTTTTATTTTATTAAAATTTTTTTAGAAAATAATTCTCACCTAGAAGAGGACTTTACGACTGCCATGCTATGTGGCAGCCATCTCAAGCGAATATGCAGTTGCTACAAAACCTTAAAAATGTTTATGCGTGTAATTCAAAGTATCAATTTTTAAATACTAAGTTTATTTCACTTTGTATTAAACGTTTGATTTTTGGAATAAAAAAAAATTGACAATCATCAAAATAACTTGACAGTAATTAGAGTTAAGATTAGAGGTTAAGATTTCTTTTTGAGTGTAGATGCTCTTAATATCTATCATAAATATCTTAATATTTCTTATGTGATAAGGTGTCATACTGTTTTCTACTTTTGACCAACTTTTTGTAAAACACAAGTATTCATTTATTTTCTGAAGGTAAGAGATCATCTCATTTTATATTTTATATAGCAGTATGAAAGCAAGATATAGGCACTTGACAGCAGATATTATATATATTTTTCATTATTTTCCTTTTGAATTGAGACTTCACATCTACCAACAAGTTTTCTAATGAATTATTCAATAGGGAGGGATCACTAGATCAAAAGGACGAATATTGGAAAAAAAGGGAAAAACTATTCTTTATAAAAATCAAGCATCTAAATTTTAAGCTAACTTTGAATGAAAATATAGTATTTTTGAGAGAGAAAGAGAGAAACCTGGCTTTTTAAAGAAATTTATATAAATTTTTACCATCCTATTTTCAAACGCTGAATGAAAATGCATTTTATATGTTTGTGTGTGTGTGATTGCTTTTTTTATATGTGTGTATACTCTTTTTTTCAGTTATGCAACTCGAATGATTTCTTTTTTATACAAATTGTGAATTTTTGTTGAAAATTGCAACACAACATTTAGAAAGCTGGAAATTGATTTAAAATTCCAAAGTGAATGAGGTATTTTCATTATGTTTTTAAAAAACATTGCAATGCTTTAATTTTTATTTTAAATGAAGAGATTGAATGATATACTTTTTATTTCTTCAAAACAATTTAAACTTTTGTGTTCTGAGCATGCTATTTTCTTCTTTTCTTATATTTGTAAAGGTATTAGTTGGAATCCTGATGGAAATTTCCTCCACTTTAAATCTGTCCAGGATCAAAGTCCTCTCATGGAATTTCTGCGGTCAAAACACGGTAATCACACACCTTTCAGAAAATGGTCTCTGTTCATCCACCATCATATTTCATGGGTGTTCAGCTTAGAGTATGCATCAAGTAAAAAACTGCAGCGCAAAGGCTAATTGCCGATTAATAGAAGGACCGTTCTTAACCATCCCGGTGCCCTAGGCACTTCAAATTGTTACCCTCTCCAGTCATTTTCAGAGAACCCTCCCCTCCTTTAGTTGTTACCTAGCCAGTATTGGTTCGGGAAAGATTTCTTCTTTTCAACCTTTCCTTTCTTTGGTTTTTCTCTTCGGGGAGTCCATTATCCACCACCTATGGACCCGTCGTGTCCCGGACTGGCAACCGGTAGTCATAAGGAAATGATAGTGGACACCCACCCTTTTGTAAATTAGTACAATAAACTAATCAAATTGTTTGCAATTACATTATAGAGTATAGATTATTGTATGAAAGGTTTTTTTCCAACTAATTAATTATTTTCTTTTTCATCGATTTTGTCTTTATTATCTTTTACGTTTAGAGATCTTCCTTCTTTGTTGAGTCACTGTCATTGTATTTGTGCAACAAAGGTTTTCTTCGAGCTTTGATCATTTCAAAATGACAGCAATGTAATCAAATATCCATTGTAATACCATTTTGTGAGAGCATAGCAACATCCAGCTGTCACGCTTTTTACTTTCCATAGTAGATCTAATTTCAATCCTTACTCTCTTGAGGGTAGAAAAGCTTCTCTCTGCTGTTCAGTTTGTTTCAGGAAGAGTCAAATAAATTTTCATCGTGACTTCTAAATTTAGGAAGGTACTTTCCAACTTTATTTTGTGTAGGAAGAGATTCCTCTTGTTGCTGCTATTTCTTCCGCTTTCAAATATGTCTTGAAATATTGACACTCTTTACGACAACCCTGAGCTTACAACCCCTTTCCTAATATTCACGCCACACCAAAGGGAGGACGCTAGAACTTTGACATATTTAACGTGTATTGTCCCTCTCTACACGATAGGTCTTCAGTGGTACTAAGTTCGAGCTCATGACTCGCCTGTGACTCCAAGAACTTGCCAATAGGTTACTACGGTCACTGGATCAGTTGTTAAGGAGGGCTGGAGGGAAACTGGTATGCTGTATCAGTGTCTTGTCTCTGGGCCCGCAAACAATACCGTTGAATCATCATTAGTCAGATGCAATGCACTGCCCACTCTTTCACTCAGCGCTCACAAACAAACAAAACGTACTCATGACTCGCTAGGCGTTGATATGTTTGCTGTAATTTTTATTTTTATCTCAGTTTTCTCTTTTTAGTTTCTTACGCCCCCAAATCTCTTGCGCCCGAAGAAAAGATTTGAGGGTGGAAGAGCGGCCTGATTAATAGTATGAGATATAATCTGTAGCACTTACAACAACTTATAAGGATAGTTTCATAACACTTTTTGAAGTGTGGATAGGGGCCTCACACAGATTGGTCAACATTATCTGAATTACGCCACACACTAGCATTGCCACGTAATATCCTGCCTTACACGTAATATCCTGGCTTCCTCTACTTATGGTGACTCGCGAACTTATATCCGGTGTTGCTGAGTTGTGGGATCGAATTCTGGCATCACTGCATACCCGCCGAAAAGAAGAACCGATGCACGCTACATCTCTCAAGGGTCAAAGGACACGTTCGAAAGTTTGGGGAGTGAAATACCGGCTCAGATGTCGTCTTTGTCACCTGACTATTTACCAAAATTACGGGGTCCTTTGACTTTAAGGCCTTTAGAGTGAGCTCAGATCCCTTGCATATTCCACTAATAGTTCTCGAGTTGCTTCAGAGCACACGATGTCAATAAATAATTACTTCATCAACGATGAAAGAGAGGCTTAAGTTTATTAAATTAATAAACTATTAGAGTACTTTAAAAAGAGATACAGTTTATTTCAGTTTCTTTCCAGCATAAATATTAGGTTATACATTGATTAATCAAATATAATGAAATTCTAGGTATATTTCTAAAGAATAAAATAAATATAAAAAATAGAAATATTTTTTGAACTAGAAACAGAACTTAGATAAACAGAAGAAATAAATAAATGGATTCTTTTGAAGAATACTTTAAAATTTCTTCAAAGTAATGGTTATTAGATTTTATTGCACAGTATTTGAAGAAATTTTATGAGTAATGAATTCAAATATTTAATAAGGGTAGTTAAAATAAAAAAAGGTAAAAGTAATCTTATTTTCAATACAATATCAAAAGTGATGTATCAATTTACTTAAATTAAATTTAAATAAATTAGTTTGTATGTTTCGAAAAATTTCAAATTGTAAAACTGTAAAATTTAATTTATTTCAATATTTTTGACTGCAAAATGCATAAACATCTGCGCATATCAATTACAAGTTGAAATTAAGATGCTGAACTCTTTTTGAGTTTTATCGATAAAATTCTTTTAAAAATTGTTACAGTACAATATCAAATTTACGATCTAGTTGTTTTAAAAACGTTAAAAATAAATCGCCTCCCAATATAAATATATACTATCTGAAAAAGGATATCTAGCGCTAAATTGTTTGTAAGAAAATAGTTGTAACTGTTTGTATTTTTAGATTCCCTTGCAGTTAAAGGCTTATTTTTTATATTATCAGTTTGAAGCTAAGTTAAAAATATCTTTTATTTTGAAAGTGAAGTTGTTATGATTGTTTTGCAGTATGGAGTTTTTTGATAAGAAATTTTAGATCTTATTTTTTTAGCAGAAATGATCACTAATAATTCTTTTATACATATTTGTTTAAAAAAAGTAATTTTGCTTTCTACTGTGTTTTTGATAAAAGACTTATTTTTGTAATATAATGCTATTTAAATTATACAAGAAAGCTCAATTCATTTTGCATGTGATGTACTAGTATTTCTGCTCTTAGAGGTTTTGTGTTTCCTCCTACCATGATATAGATGACTGCTTTAAGACGGCCTTAGGAATATGTTCAAGTCAACTTTTCGTTATATTTCCATATTTCAACAATAATTCCATGCAATTACATTTCATTATAATTCCATTATTTTTAATGCATTTTTATTATTCGTTAATTTTAATTATTTTGATATTAAATTAATGAAAAAACTCTTGGGTATAACAGATGTATGTTATTCTTGATATGAAAAAATGTAAAATTTTTTACTCGTGATAACTCTTACAGTGTTACTTTGTTCTTACAGTGTTCTGTGATTTAACTTTATTACATGTAAGGTAATACGATCTTTCTTATCCATTAAAATAATAATATTTGAAATCAAAGTTATGTTATAAGATAAGGAATTAAAAAAGTTTTAAACTCCAGATGCTATAGTAGATTTATTTAAAAAGCCTCATCTCCAATGTTATGGTAGTCCAATGTATCTTAATAAGTAACTGAGTGAAGAAAAAACCAAAATATGTATTTATTTTATTTTTATTATTAAGCTCCAGAATCTTTCAAAGTTTTGCTTTATAAATAAAATATTTCATTCTATAAATTTTGGGATAGTATGGTAAAACTACTACTAATAAAATTTCAATATAAAATTCCCTCCCATCCTTTTCCTGTATTTTTTTCGTCCACCCATGCACAGCAAATCGTTTCCTCCACGTTTCCTTATTACAGCGATAAAAAATCATTTATCACTCTCCCTCTTACCCATTTATTCAACTTGAAAGGAAAAAAAAAATCCCAGACAGTTTTTATTTTTTAAATCAATTAAAAGTGGGCAGAAAACGGTCGATCCGTAAAGCTGCTCCGTCAAACACACTTTCCTTTCTTGCCAGCTCATTAAATAAAAATAACTTCTCTTGGCGGAAGATTCCTAGGGAGCCGAGACGTACGCCCTAAATCAGAGTCTTTTTTCAACTCCAGATGTTCCCATCACAGGGAGCTGATAGGAGAGAAAGAAATAATAATAATAATAAAAAGGAAAAATCGGAAAAATGTTAGGAGCCCGATCCCTATAGCCATTTTCCTCACCGATGTCTATTCTCCCAGTACGCCGTTTGAGGTCATTTCGAGTTCCTTGTAACCGGACCCGACGACCATTAAGGAAGCAAGACCTCCTGCCGTAGAGGTTTCTGAAGCAAGTGGCCAGAACATGCGCAACGCCAAGCTAATTCTTTCTTTTCTTGTCCTCACTCCCTCTTCTGATTCAACGATTTAGTCTTATACCGAAAACCTTTAACCTTATACAAAACGGATTTATACACACCATATCTAATTTTCTATTAATGTATTAGTAGGTATATATCTATATCTATATATATATATATATATATAAATAGGTATAGGAAATATTGTTGTGTTGGATGAACTGTTCCTTCCTGTTCCTGTTCCTTTTAAATGAACTGTTCTTTACTCTGCTCTTTTGCTCAAGTTTTTTTTAAAGGTAAAAACTTTTATTTAGCAGTATTAAACACTAATAAAGGCATTTATGTCATTTAAATAATACTAAAAAAAGATTTTTTATTAGTTCTAGTGTGTTTATTTTGTTCTCAGTGATTTTACTTTAAATACTAATTATTTATATTTTAACTAAGCGCTTCAAGAAATCTAGAAGAAGTTCTAGATCAAAAATCTGAAATCACACATAGGTAATGTAACATTACAATAATAGAAACTCTTTAAAGGGTGGAAATGTAAATGAGAGGCAATACAATCATGTAAACGGGATTTTATCGCTTATTTATTAAACTGGTGCAAAGATATAAATTGTTTATTTTTGTAGTTAAGTGATTAATATAATTTTATCGTTAGATTTATTTTCTTAAAGATAAACACAACAATTCCGTGTCTAGACAAAATTTTTCCATTCTCTAAAAATATTTAAACTATCAACTGTTTAATAGTTCGAAAAACAAGGAAAAACTATAAGAATTACAATGTAA
This sequence comes from Trichonephila clavata, assembly GCA_019973975.1. Classification (NCBI taxonomy): domain Eukaryota; kingdom Metazoa; phylum Arthropoda; class Arachnida; order Araneae; family Nephilidae; genus Trichonephila; species Trichonephila clavata. The sequence goes on from BMAO01024754.1 coordinate 360,902, forward strand.
ACTAATCCTAATATCCTAATATATAATAAATATCCTAAGAGGCACATAACACGTATGCAAATGAAATACAAAAGTTTTAATGAAGATTCACAGATTTTATTTTTAAAATACTTTAAAAGGAAGTTTAGTAACTAGTGACAACTTTATACATGTATAGCACGCAAATAAAATAGCCATGGAATACTGAGAAATCTAGCTCGTTATAAAGTAGAATAATGAATTTTTAATCAAAAAGTAAAAGTATAAAGGAACAAAATATTTTCTTTTACATATATGCTGATAGCTACGTATTGAAAAAATTGCATATATCCTAGCCTGTCTTTGACAGCATTCTTTCTCACAATCAGCGTCTTGCACTTTCAGAGCTCAAGTAAATGCTGTTCTTTGTCCTGTTTGTTTGCTGAGAAAAATAATCTTTCAATTTGAGGGAGTGGGCAAAAATTCTTAAAATAAGATTTTGAAAAATATCTTGAGAGAGAAAGAAGAGTGAGAGAGGAAGAGAAAGAGAAGAGAGAGAGAGAGAGAGTTATGAAGAAAGATGTTTTCACAACAAAAGTAAATTTTGAATTTTATTTATTGAAAAAAAAATCTTTTCTGCTTTTATCAAAACGCTTTTCTTAGGTTCTAAGTGGTTTTGTTTATATTTTTCCATACGCGAAAAATCTTTATTCTCTGCTTGTGGGTCCGATTATTCTTTCAGTATTACTTTTTATGTATACGTGAAATTTGTGAATAAAAATTTTATATTATGGAAATTATACAGCATTATATATTTAATTTGATAATAATCTACATAACTTTCAAAAGTTTACTTCAAATCTGTTGCAAAGGATTTATTAAATTCTTAAGAAAATACATTACTTTTGTAGAATTACAGATACATTTAAAATCAAATATATTTAAAAAAATATGTAATGCTTTAAATTTTAAATGCATGCTAATGAATTCAAAAACTCAGAGGAAAATAATTTTGAAATAAGGGGTTTTGTTGAGTAAATGAATTTCATTTCATTTGCTTAAACCCTTGTCCCACGAGCAAAAAACTAAATTTTAAAAAAATATTTAATCCTGTTGTAAGTAGTTCTGTAAAAGAAAATAAGTCGGCATTATTTTTTCAGTGTATTATAATTTCAATGAGATGAGTTAAATTTCTCATAACTAGAAATATATTTCCCCCCTTTTTAAAGTTCTTTCTCTCTCTTTATATATAATAATAATAATAATAATAATAATAATATTATTATATAATTTTTAAATTTTTGATAGTACAATATTTAATACGAAATCGTGAAAAACCGTAAATTATGTTTAAATTGTGTTAAAAATTATAGATAGAGATTTAAATTATATCTTTTTTATAAATCTTTATTTTATGAATCTTTCTTTACTACTTCTAATTCACTTAAAAATGTAATACTTTATTCGATTTTTTTTTACTTTGTGAGCTTTTGAATTTTTATACTTTTTTGAATGTAAAGAAAAATTAAAACATAAATATTATTTGAAATATCATGAACTAGATTCTGTTCTGACATTTAAAGATGATTTTTAACGTGTTTCTGCCTCTATTTGAAAAAGTCTTTAAATTCGAATATTGGAGACAAAGCAGCAAAAATTTAAATATGTGTTACGTGATTGCATTTTTTTCAATAGTTTTCGTAAATAATTAAAAAACTGAATTTATATAATGTGCCTTTAATATTAAGATATTAAAGGCACATTATATATATAAATTCAGTTTATTTAATGATTCAATCTTGAGCGTTACAGAAATCATTTAAATTTAACTATAAAATTATTCATATTTTTTGTTGTAATATTTTTAATAGATAATAAAGTTAAATTTCTCTTTCTGACAACATTTGGAAATAAGTTATAGAATGGAATAAAATATAAGACTATTAAATACTAAAAATAGTGGGTTTCCTAGAAATAATATTAATAAAACTTGGACCAAAGCCAACTTACAAGAAACGGAGAAAGAAAGATGAGAAGATAAACAAATATCAACTGCTGTCTTCATGAAAAGAACCATTTAGGTTAAAACAAGCGTGTTCTGAAACAAATGGTACAAGCTGTTAGGCGGCCTCTACAATTTTTATTGCCACCCAGACACTCCAAAAGTATTACTAGTTCCACCTATAACCAAAAGGTCTAGGGGCTATAAATAAATAAATAAACTTAAAACTGGTAAGGAAAGATTTCCACTCTTCTCCATTTGGATTTGCAGAAATCTTTTTTTTACGTGGCGAAGCTGTTCTAGTCAATGGCGATCACGTTGGCTCGGTCGTGAAGATAGCGACCAAAAGATAGTCGCCACAAAGGCGGGAAACGGCAGACGGAAACTTTTTATTGGTTCTCGTAAATCAGGAGTTACGGAGCCATCAACAGTGCGAAGGCTCCCTAGAATGGGATTTCAAGTCTTCCTGCAGGAAAGGGTTCTCACGATATCAACAGGAGGGTTGGATGTATACATATGTAAATGAGAAAGAGTGTGAAATGGCTCTGTTATTTGCTGTTTGTGCAAACTAGCTTATGTGGTATTTGTTGAACGATACCTCAAATCGTTCATAACTTTGCGCTGCAACTTGTAAATGTTCGCTGAGGGGAAGAGAAAGTGCTCGATATCGTGGAAGTCATGTTTTTAAAGCATATATTATATCTTGTGTATTTTTTAGGGACTATAAATCTAACTTAAAATTTACAAGCAGCTTCAAATTTAAAATACATGTTTTCAAGATTTTTTACTCAGGAATTGCTTAAAACACTTTCATATATATACATATATACATAGTAAAATTCTCTACTAGAGAGAGAGATGAATAATCAGTAATCAAAGCTGGAAAAAAAATTAAAATTTCAAGATAACCAGACTATAGATTTTAGAAAGGATATATGAAAAATTAAAAATAATAGGGTGAAATATAAAAATATGGACGCTACAGTATTATAAACATTGCTGATTTAGGACAGCTTTTTTATATGAAGAAACTTATGTGAAAGTGGGGTTATATATATATATAAACCCCAATTTTTTAAAATCATATATAGTCTTAGTGTCTCTAAGATAATGGTAGTATGTTTACAATTCTTAATTTATTATTTCTATTCTTTTTATACTTTTATACTTTTGCTAAGCGCTACTATTCAGCCATTCCTATGCTTTGAATTGGTATTTGGGTCTAGAATTTGGCAATAACTTGTTTATTGTACTCAGATTTAGAGCGGGCTCAGCATTTTTGAACGCAATTTTTAAATAAGTTATCTTTTTCTCATAATGGATTTAGATTTTCTATCCATTATTTTCACTAGGGTTTTGCTGAGTATTATTAACAGAAAGGGGGAAGGTTGGCTGGCCACAAAACATGTTCAACCCGCCCTTTTATATAAATTATTTTAAATATAAGCTGTCCTAAGTCAGCATCCGTACTTTTATATTTTTTATATTTAATTCTATTATTTTAATTTTTCATATATCCTTTAAAAATCTATTGTCTGGTTACCTAGCAATTTCAATTCTTTTAAGTTTTGTTCATGTTTATTCACCTCTCTCTCGCAGAGAAATTTTGACTATATATATATAAATAAAGAAAAAGAGAAAGAGTGTGAGAGAGAAAGAAACACAGATGATAATAAAATAAAAAATACATTATATACATGTTTTTTCTTTAATTTAATCTAAATAACTTCATAATCTTATAAATCTGGCAAAACCACTTCTGAAATTAAAAACTATCTTGAGAGATGAAAGCTGCATTTTAAAATTACGATACAAAATTATGATGAAAAGTTTAGGTTTAAAATTTAACTTATTATGCTTCATATCGATAAACAGCTTTAAAAGCCTTAGACTGGCTTTTTGTCTTTTATTATTAATTAGGTAAGAGAGAGAATACTTTTGAAAAATATACAGACATCTCCCTCCTGTCTGCACTTTTTGCAAAGTTCTCTTTGATGTGAAAATAATAAAATATAAATCTTTCTAATTAATTCGTAAATATTGAGAAAATTCCAGTGCATTCATCCCAACTTATCAAGCTGAATTTTAGGATAATTCTTAGAAATAATTTTTTATGCATTTTCAGACGCATCCCCAGAGATATTTGATCGTTTTATTACTACTTGAAAAATATTGTAAATATTCTAGTTTATTTCTACAAGTTATTAAAGAGCAAATAAGTAAGAAAATGTTTAATTAATGTATATATTTATTATGAATTCAAGTTAGAAGAATTTGAGATCTGGATTGTTGCATGATATGTAAATATTTTTTTTGAAAAAACATTTAAGACAATTTGTTGTCAAAAGATTGTTTTTGAAATGTTAATAATAGAAGAATAAGTTATCACACAGCATCTAAAACTTTTTTTTTCATTTGAAAAACTAAAAATAAGATATAAATATCTGAAAGACGTGTATAATTTTGCTACATTAGTTTAATACAAATTTATGATTTAGAAGTATGAAGGAAAAAAATCCAGTTATTTCCTTAACTATGAATACAATTGAATTTTAAATTCTGACGTGCGAATGCTGTATATTAAACCAATGTTTCTTTCATCGTTCCTTTGAAATTACGTTAAAAAATCTGGAAAATAACTTTAATTACATGTTTAGAAAACAATAATTTCAGATGATTAATCGTTTTGAAGGAAAATGAGCATAAAAAACCTATCATGACAAACGATTATGGCTTTGATTAATGTTAAAATTATAGTATTAATGTTATAATTATATATATTTTTTTCACTCCCTTTTAAAAACATTAAACAGAAAAAAAGCAGAGAACATGCTTTTAGAAACTTTGAAACATAGTTCTCCGGCTGTTCCAATGTTTTATAATTTAGATATATTACAGTTTATTATAAAAAGGAAAGAAGAAGAGAGAATGGCGTCAGATGAGGGTGTTTTTAATGAACAAAATTATTGAATATTTTGAAAACTTTATCTATGCAAAATGCTCCTTTTTCCCCATGTATTAGAAATATTTTTTTATTATTTAAATAATATTTGTATATAGCATGTTTTTAAAACTGTTTTAAGCATTTGGGATACATATATATTCCAACATGTACACTAAATGTCTTTTCTATTTTACGTCACGAAATATTTGGGGAATGCTTTAGGTTTTTTTAGAGCTGTAAGGTTTCTCTCATTGTGTAATAAATAGATTATTTTGTAAAAGTTGAGATCTAATTTCTACCAGGAGAGGGAGATTGAGAGAATTGTTATTTCTAATACAAGGAATTAGAGAATCTAAATATAAATATGAAAGAAGTATAATTAAAGCATAAATATGATTATTGAAAAAGCTGAAGGTAGTTAAGTAAATAATTAATTTCTTAAAATAACATATTTTTATAAATTTAAAATAATATATTTTTCAATCTCTTACCTCACTTTTATAGTGTTATAGTTTAACATTCCAGAAATTTATTTTATAATCTTTAAGCGTGTGATTTGAAAAATAGTATATCAAAAAATATTTCCCAAGTAAAAACATTTTTTTAAATAAAATATTAAAGTATGACTTCGTTTAAATTGATAGAAAAAGTGGAGGTTAAAAAATGCATACACATTATATAAACATTGGAACAAGTTTATTTTAAATATACTAGGGGTTGGGGGTACCCCCAACTAACAGTGGACCAGCCACCATTGTACAAATTATGCAACTGTTCATGCTCATTGCTCAAATTGTAAAACTGTAATTTATGTAATTTTTATGTAATTTATAAATTATTTTCAAATTGTAAAACATGTATTATGTAGTTCTCACATGCGAAATTGAGGTTGCCACCTTGGTGAGTTAACTTGAACGTTGGAATTGTTGCGTTTGTACGTAATAACTTTATTACAGCATCACAAAAAACTTTTTTTATATATATAGAGAGATATTTCTTTGGTAATTTTTTACGAATTCGAGTTAATGTATATTGATACTTTAAGCCACAAATATGCTATGCATTGAAATCAATTTTGTGAAAATGTGTGAGTAAGGAGTGACAAGTTACATAAGATGAATTAATAGATAATTTAATATTTCCTTTTAACCTTTAAGGGTGATTCCTCAACTTTTTAGAACAACTTTTCTATACTCAACTTTTTAGAACTTTATTGTTCTCCTTCTATTATACTTTCGCTTAAGTACTTCAATGACATCTATAACTCAGTTTGGATGAAAAATGAACGTAACTTCTCTATACTGTACAATATATATAGGTACGTTGTACTATTTACTTCATCCGTCTGAATCTTCACGAATTTTGCCATAGAAAGTAATGTCCTATCATCACTTGATGTTCTCTGAGTTTTTTCAGCATCAAAGGTTTTATAATCAATGATTCATGTGAAACTTATTTGCATGATTCTTTAGTAGCTTATATTTAGTTTTAGGCCATCATTCAATTTATTTCAAATTCAGTTGCCATTAAAAAGTTAATGGAGCAGATTTGTTCTGTTATTACCCAAAACATGTTCATATTGATTACTATTACTAAATTTTCAAGTTCTACAGTATCTAAGTCACGAAAAGTATTTATTTTTGCTTTAAGATAATTAAAATAAAAAGGGCATTCTTCTTTTATAGGTAAGAAATCAAATTTTTCCATTACTTTCAAGGATATAAAAGAAAATGTCAGAATGTAGCACAATCTTTTTGACAGACTTTTTATTATATAGCATTTCTAAATATTACTTATCAAATTAAATTTTCCTAATACTTTTAAATGTTGTTTTTAAAAACTAACGCAGCATTAGTATAAAATATTGTTGCAAATTTGCGGGGGGGGGGGAGTCAACGATGTCAATTGTTTGAATTACAACGGATTTATTAATAGACATGGACGAACAGATGGCTATAGGAAGAAAAATAGACCCACTATATATACACACACAAAGAAGTTATAACAGATTATTTACACAGATAACATATTTTAAAGGTGTGGTCAATCTTTTTGGTAAGAGATCCACTATCTGATATTAAATCATTATGCGTGTCACTTCCAATTTTTCCAACAAACATAAAGATATATAAGGGGAAAAATGTTGCTTATTGGCTTATGAGATTCTTACGCAAATAGCATATATTTTTTTTAATAAAAGTCTAAGTAGTGTGAACATTTAAAAGTAATATAATAAACACTTAGGTATTGTTAACAAACTTTTTACTTAATTTTTATAAATATTTTAGGTATGCAATAAAAATGAGTAACTTTAAACATTTAACTTTAATTTATTGTTAAAGTGTCATTAGTTGCTTAATGTGGCTTTTGAATTTGTAGTTTTTTTACCAAGGCATCTATATATTAGGATTAGTTCTTGAAGATACTAACAAAATAAGTTAATTTTTAGAGATAATAAAATTATATATATATTATGTTCGTTATAGAAAATATTTATTCACAAATTTTTGTTGATCCAAAACTACAGTACTGACAGCCAAATCGTGTAAATTTGGAAAATTGTTTGTTGGTTCAAATATTAGCATCCAAAATAATTTGGATCACTTGGGTTGAAATAAATTAATTATATATGCTTTCAAGTCTAGCATGGTGCTATAGGTTAATAATTCCGATTTGGACTTCAGATAGGTAACAATTAACGTCTTATAGAAAAATTAAAAATGGATTTATGAAAAGATTAGCATTTTCTTATCATCTTGAAAATCATCCACCCTAGCCCTGAAAGATTCCTGCAAAATTAATATTAAATTTTTATAGCTATTATAGCTCGAAACATTATTAACTTTTTGTAGATAGTTAATAACGCTGGACCTGTTTTTTGTTCAAAATATAGATAGAAGTGCAAAAGTGTGTTTACGAAAGGTATATGACCTACTAGGGTATGAGTAAAATGCAATCTTTTCCCTGTAAGCTTAAACTTAAATTTAAATGTTCCATAATATCGGTAAGAAAAGCTTAATCCCATAGCCAATCTTCATTCTTAAATAGCAAGCGCTTACCGGATCGGGCAGTTCATTGTTTTCTTCCAGATATTTTAAAACACACACTCCTTCAAATTCCAAATCTCGCAAATGCACTTCCTTTGGAAAGCCAGCACACACAAGGAAGAAGTATTCTTTACATGATAACTTTCTATTTTAATTCAATTAATTGTGTTTAAAATATTTTTAGAGGTTTTCTTTGTCTTAAACAACCACTTTTAATACAATAGTATTAAAAAATGTTATTTTTAATTATATTTTCAAATTTTTCAATAAATTTTCGAGTGCCACTGTTACAACTGGCCACCCCTGATTTACGCTGTTGCAAAAAACATTCTTTATAAACAAATTTTGTGACATTCCAGAAATGGCTCTCTAGAGCATTTCCAATAGCAGGAACTCAGACAGATAGCCTCTGTCTCTCATCGCAATCAAAGCACAAGTGGACAATCTGATCTTGACTGATTTCACTTCTTTACTCCATCGACCTTTATACAGCTTTTTGGAAATTTCTAGAAGGATTGACCCTAAAGATTTCTCGATGATTCCTTGGCGACATCATGTTTTTTTCCAAATTTGTCGCCAAGAACCACATTTTTTAGATTTACCTGAATCTAATTCACGTTTATGCTGGGAATTCAATTTTCCCACAAGGAGAGTGTTGTAACAGGGAAAAAAACATATGTGTCGTATTTCAATATGAACTCTTGGCATCATTCATCATAGTTTCAAACCATGACCAAATGAGGAGGATGATACATGAGATGGGTGTCAATCTCCAAGTTTTCTTACTACTCAAATTGAGGACATTTCTGTAATGTAAAACTCTATAAGGTCCTCTTTGTGTTAAAGGTTCTTAAGTACAAAAAAAAATGCCTTATAACGAGAAAAAAAAAGTTACTCTTATAATATCAATCAATCATTTTTAATTTGTATAGTATTCAGCGAAGCATTTAAATCAAAAATTAATTTAGCAACTACTTCCACTTATTTTAAATTTTGCATTTGTTTTCGATGTTAAAATAGTTTTCTAAATTACTTTTGCCTCACAATTTAAGAATCATATAATACAACTTATATTGTTACAATAACATCCGAGTATTATTTATAAGAGTACCTTTATGTATTTTCTCTCTTCTATTTATACACATAACAGTTTACTGTGAAGAAGGTATTTAAATCCCATATACAGCTGTTTTATTTTCACGGTGTTAAATCTGGTCATCGATTAGTCAACAAATTCGTAATCTATAAAATGGAGGAAAATATAAGCTTTATTAGCTTTCCTGAAAAAAGAATTATTCCAAAGGTTAAGGGTAATAATAAGAAAGATAAAATCTCTCGTCATTAATGACCGTTTAGTAACAAAGTCAAGATCTGTGAGATTAATTTTTCTCTTCAGTTAATCTTTCTTAGGTATCTCAACAAATAATGTTTGAAAGATGTTTTATGTAGTTTCATGTTTTGGGAAGTACAAACATCAGAAATATCACGTATATTCCTTTTATATATGATTTTTCTCATTACTAATATTGGTTTGTGCTTTAAATCTCTGCATATATGCAATAATTGCTTGGATTACAACTATCCAAGTAAATTCATTTTTAAATAGTTATCTCTCTAATTCTTCCTTTTTAATGTTTAAATATTTTTCTTTGTTTTTTTTCTCCTTCTATTTTTATTAATTTCAATATGTTTTTGTTTGCTTAGTTTAATTACAATAAAACTTTCTAAGTGGCGCCACTAATTTTTGTTTCTGGTTTAACCAATTTTAACACATCATTTGGCGTTGTTGCTTGACAGTGTACTGTGGTCACTTTTTCTCTTGTAGTTTGCATTTTTTCATGTAAGATTTTGCTTTATTTTTCCTTTTCAAAATTATTTTTTATTTTCATCTTTTTATAAGAATCAATTCCTTTCATAATTTATTTTAATTTAATTATATTTTTATGTCTGTTGCAAATTACACGTGGTTAGTTTTAGGCCTAACTTTTCAATATGGCTCTGTTTTGCTATTATATCGAAAATTTCTGCTGTACGGGGAAGGTTGGATCCGTAAAGTATACTTAACCCGAATTTTGCTGGTACTTATTCAGCAAAAGCTTTAGAAATCACAATAGATCTCCATTTTAGTCCATTGACTCTTTTAGTTTCTTTCATTTTAAAGTTCTAACTGTTTCCTGCGCGATACATACGCTTATTTAATTCTTGTACAATATACTTTCCCACCATTTTTTATAGTTATGTTTCTTGAAATCTGGTTTGTATCTTCTAGCTTTGTTAGTGGTATATTAGTATTACCACTTTATTATACTATGCAATTTTTTTCATTTTATGATGCTATATAAAAATAATTCTCCGTTTATATTTCTATTTAATTCATGATGGTCTTGTGAACCCTCCAGAATATCACGTGATAATTAATTCCTTTGTTTGCAGACAAACGTGAAATATCTTTTTAACCACAACTTCATCTTTTCGAAAAATGTCATATCGGCACTTTTCAAAATAACATGATGCAATATTGCATTATCTAATTATTCTGACCAATCACGGTATTCCTCAACCAAAATGATATGATTCTCATAGCTTTCGGTCGAAGGAGCTATAAAAGCTGAGATCTCTGGAACGCAAAAAAGCTTTTGTCCATTGTATTTGTTTATATTTGTGTGTATTCTCATCGTTGTGTGTGCTATGTGCTTTGTCGTTTTATGTTTGCTGATTTCATTAAAATGTAGGTTTAAAATACCAAAATGTGTTTCCTCATTCTTTCAACGACTGCTAGGTGTGGTGTGGTAGTTAGGAGAGGGGGTGTCAGCTCAGTTGTCGTCTTCGTCACTTGACCATGGTTCAAAATTACGAGGTCCGTCGCCAAAAGCCCTCGTGTAGCTGACCGTTAATATTCATTCATTCATTCTTTCAACGACTGAAACCAGATGAAGACTCATTCTCATGCTTAATTTCAGTGAAATTATTCACATTACTCTTAGGGGATCTTATATAGGGGGATTATTTTTAATCTGAAGCTATTCTGAACCATTTGTAGTTGGCCCTAAGAATCGCAATGACAACAAACGTGAAAGGTTGTGGTTATTGCATATGAAAGCAAAATTAAAATTCATATGCAATAACCTCAACCTTTCACCCCTTCAGTGGGTCGATAAAGTAGTACCCAGCTTGCTTGGGGACTTAACAATGGAAGGGGGGTTCGCGTCAGACTGACCGGAACATCTACTCATGCACCTCAGCACCCAAGGTCTCGCATACTGAGATAGGCACATGGGTTCTGACGCGCTGTTGCGTCACTGATTTTAGTTTTTTAGTTTATGCAATAACCACGCCAGCAGTTTGGGGTATAAAAACGTGTAGACAACTGCCATAAATAGGAGTTGTCTACACGTTTTGTCTATAGTTTTGTCTATAGTTGTCTATAGTTATCAGCAGAAATAACAGTCCCTCCTAGAACGTGCACTATTGATAGATCTGTATTATTTTAATCATTTACTGTTCCTCGCGTGAGCTTAGAACTCTACAGAATTACGACTTTATCGCTTAATGTATGAAAGGAATAATTAAGAAGTTCACAGAAATGGAGTCACTGACAATTCGCCCAGGCAGAGGATGTAAACTTGTGTCAGAGCAGGTGACAGCAACTGCAATCGTCAACGCATCGCAGGGACCCATTGTCGGTACATATATTACAGACATTGGGGAATATTCCTTATGACATGTTGAGTACCACCGTAGGAAATGTACAGAGCAGGTCTCTAAGAATGGCGATCATATTGAATGTTGCCAAAATCCTCGCCAGAAAAGTGAATGTAGAAAAAAAATTGAACATTTTTGTTTCACTGTTATTTTGTTCTTTTATGCAAAACACTTTTTTTTGTATTGTGCACAGACATAAATACCCCTTTCGGCGATTTTAAAAGGGTTTAATTTTTTTTTTTACGGAATCGTACTTTTTGTGTCATTATTATTCTCCGTACGAAGTTTGGTGTCATTGCGATTGTTTGATCAACTTACAGGTGGCTTTGAACAATCCCCTTGTATGTAAGTTTTTATCTTACGAAACATTTTACTTTATCACAAATGTTTTTAAAGTTAAAATATTAATTCCTCAAAGGAAATTCATCATCCTTAAGTGCGAAGAAATTTTAATTTCATCTCTTAAATTAATTCCGGAAGTAATTAAGCCTAAAACTGCCAAAGGTATTGATTGATTTCATACTTTTAATATAAAAAACTCCTTAGAATTTTTTTTTGAGGCAACAAAAATGACAAAATGCTAATACCTTTATTGGTATTAATTCAAAATGTATATGAAAAGTTTAAATATATTAGCGCAAGAGTTCATTCAGATTTCATGAAAAATATCAAAAGTAGAAAAAAAAAGTTTAATAATTTAGTATGCTTTACCTTTTGTTGCTAATGCCACCTGTCTGACGTAGTCAGATCGAGGCCTACAAAATTCATCATGGCATCGGGCTACATTGTACGCCTGTCGTTAGCCATAGCTTTGAGCACCATACAGGTGACAGTACGATTTGGCTAGGTTCTACCCCAATTTTGAGGGAGAACACCCTGGGAGTGGTCAGGGGCTTCCCACCTCTATTCCCCTTCCACCAACCTCACGAGAGGACATACGACTCGAAGGCTATTCAGAGAGTACCCCCCTGCCGCGAAGGCACTATACATTTGCAAACATCCATGCCTTCTCCGGGATTCGAATCCAGACCCTAAGCGCACAGCAGTCAGCGTCGCTAACCACTATACTGGATGGCTGACCTTTTAAGCATATGGAGCTTCAGGACAGTAATAAACCAAAAAGATGAAAATTTAAAAATTATTTTTTCAGATAAGAGATTAGTCATCTTCCTTTATTTTTTACATAGTGATTTTCCCGAAGTAAAATATAAAAGCTTATTTATCTCTTTAATCTGCATTGATGCTACATTCATAACATATTTATCAATTGTTTAATAATTGTGTCATAATACATAAAATCAACCAAATTCTTTATTTAATGAATAATAAAAACATGCTCTCAAATTAACTAAAAGTAGCAGTATTTTTAGCAAAAGTTATATAAAGCAACAAAACTGAAAAAATATATGCAGAATTGATTTATAATGCTGAGTATCATGTTTTCTTACGAAATCAATCGAATCACTTTTACATTTTTAATATGAAATGATTTTTTACATTTGCTAAAAAGCGTAATATTTTCAAATGCGAAAAAAATTAAATTAAAAAAAAAAAAGGTTTCTCATAAGTATATAATTTTTTTATGTCTGTTATTGAATTGTGCGTGTTTACATACATTATATATTTATACATATAATATTTATACATAGTTACATGTATACAGTATGAATATAATATCACAAATTAATTTGTTTAGCATTTTCATACTGTCTTTCTACTTTATTAAATTAACTTTTTACTGAACATTTTTCAATAATTCTATTTTAATTAAAAATGACATTGAAAAACTGGAATAGAAATAGTACAATTAATATACATAAGTGTTCCTGAGTTGAGGAAAAATGCCTAATAAAAAAATCATTTTGCTTCTACTTATTTTAATTTAGTCTAGAAGCACTTTAAATTTAGGAACAATACATATTATTTTTCTTTAGAAATAACTTTAAAATACAGCCACTTGTCCTCTGAGTATTAAAAAAATGATGATTGTTATACTTGAAAAATTTCTTTTCTAATCTTTTGAAAATTATAAGAAAAATTTGTATTTTGGTTCTCAATTACCAACATGTTTTCTATCAGCCTTAAAAAGTGCTTTTTTTAATCTAAAAATATTAATACAAATTACACAAATTTTACTATTGTATATAAAAACAGTTTTAATGAAAACAATGGATTCATGGCTTTATTTTTTATCACTATAATTATAAGAGTTTTATCATTACAATATATGTGATACTGTAAGGATGTTTGATATAAAAATATCAAAGAATTTTGGAAAGAGTTTAAAATTAGTTTTTTCCCCAATGTATGCGTGTTTCCTTGCAGCATAACTTTACTGTCATTTTTTTTTAAATCACTAAAAAAATTTACTTGAATAAACTATTATATAATCTGTATATATTTTTAAAAAAATATGCAATGCATGTTTGAATAAATTTTGGCATATAAAGTAATATTTTTTAAATTACAATCCTTACGTATTTGTTCCTTCGAATTCGAATTCATTGTTATGTAGTATAAAATTATATCGCATTAAATTTACCCAGTGCGTTCGAAATGGAATGCGTTTAGCCATTAAAATATTATGAAAAAAAAAAACTCAGTGTGGTTTTCATGTTATATATAATAAAGGACTTACTTCCCACTTTTTAGCTCTGTTTTGATTCAAATAAAGTCAAATGAATTTGAAATTTATTGTGTTTTAGTTAGCTTAGATTAGTTGAAATCAAAACTTTTAATAAGATTCTAGACTCAAATCGTTCCAATGTTAAAGAATTTTCAAAATGCTTTATATTAACTTCCCTTATAAATAAAGTACTTCTACAGACTGTGGTTGATAAGCCTTTTTATCAGAATAAGCACTGTAGTTCCTACTTTTCTGTTGGGATGCTCATTCATTTTTATAGAACAATTTATTACTAGTGTCAAAAAGAGTAGCTTCTTTTATCGACATAACTCTGGATTTTCGCTAATATATCAACAGTCTTTATCGACAAATTCAATTAGTCGTGATGATGCGATTTTATAGGTGTCTGAAAATTTTGATATGGTTATCGCTTCGTTTTTTGTAATTTTTATATTTGCGTCAGTTCTTGTATTTTACCGTTTAAGTGATAATCGTAATGAGCTCCTTATTTACAAATGCTTTTATAACAAACTATTTGCAGATATAACGATATTATGTGCGATGTATTAAGTTTAAATGGATTTTGTATATAATATTAGCGTACATACATTTTGAAAAATTAATACCTATTTGATGATGTTTTAACAGTTTTTATTTAAAATCCGTTCTTGTTGTTTTGGAATAAGAAAGTAATATATAAACAATATAAATAATTCTGTAAACAATTTTTAACATATAGAAACAAATTATAATCTTATAAAGAGTTTTTAGCATATATAAATAAATTAAGTGATCTGATTTCTAATCTTGTTTCCATCTCTTCTCATACAATAAGTATGCTAAAAGGAATGCATAAACATAGTGTATACACATTATAACGAAAACCAGTGTTGTTTAAGTTGAAATTAAGTTTACCGAGGACAAATATGCAAAAAGCATACTCATTTCATTCAGCCTATGTGCATAATTTGAGTGAATAATTCGTTCAAATATTCAAACAGAACATTGTCTGTTTTGAATAAAATATATTTTTTTTATATTTTGAAAGCAAAATGAA
The DNA here is from genome assembly GCA_019973975.1 of Trichonephila clavata. NCBI lineage: Eukaryota > Metazoa > Arthropoda > Arachnida > Araneae > Nephilidae > Trichonephila > Trichonephila clavata. The sequence continues at coordinate 376,238 of BMAO01024754.1, forward strand.
AAATGTGTCTAAACTTCAAAATGCGCATATAAATATACAGTGTACTAACAACTTAGAACTTTCTGTTATGTAATTGAGAATCAAAACAATGCTAAAAATAATATTTTAATGAAATATATTTCCTGTCGTTTTAAAACGGTTGACGTTGATGCAAGACCAAGATTTTTTTCCTTATGAGTGTTGATCAAAATCTTATACATGAGGAGTTTTGAACTCGGTACTTTCTGATTCGAAAGCACGTAACATACCACTGAGCTAAAATGATCACTTCAGTTCGGAGGCAGTTACTGGCTTATATAGAAGCTACCGCTACACTACTACCCCACCTGTGAGTCGGTGGATAGGCGAACGAACGATATAGTTGTAATGGCGAGCGTGTGAGTTATTGCTGTTGCGTCAAGTGTGTCTGATGGCTTTGGTTGCTGCGTCCAGTGTGCCTGGCAGCTTTGGTTGCTGTGTCAAGTGGATCTGACACAGCCTTGGTTGCTGTGTCAAGTGGGTCTGACGGCTTTTGATTGCTCTTGCGGCAGGTAGATGGCGCCACGACCGGTGCGCGAAGGCTGCATTTTTCTTAGTTCACCATCAAGATCACCAATGAGTTGGATAGAACTTGCGACCTTTGGGTCCGTAAGCATGTAACATATCACTGGACCAAAATGATCACTTCAGTCCGGAGGGTGTTACTGGTTTATATAGGAACCACCTCTACATACATATATAGTTTTGCTTATGATTTAGAATTTAATATATACATATATTGTGTCAATATTAGTGATTGCATACTTTATGAAGTACTCATTTTAAGTTAATGATTATTTCTCGTAAATATCTTTTGTATAATTTCATAAAATTTAAAACTTACTAATACTTGGGAAAGAGAATAAGGCACTATAATATACATCAAAATGTAATAGGAAATGAAAATTAAAGCTTTTTGTAATAAGAGACACAATTGAGAATTAGCATGATGCAAATAATCATGAGTTATTCTACGTGTACTATACCAAAATTCATTAGATATACCTGAAATACAACTTTGAGATTGAAATTATTTTTAAAAATTGTTATAAGAAATAAAAAAGGGCCTTCACATATATTAAAAAACAAAACTCAAAAATTTTCAATGAAAATTAATTTTTTGGTTAGTTAATACAGTTCCGAAAATCCAATTATTGCGTTTTTCCATGGGAGGTAGATCATTGCAATTTTAAACTGTTATAACGAATTGATTGTAGTATTTAATAAAAGTGTCATTATATTTTTAAGTAATGTAGAGTATTTCTTGTCACAAACTCGTGGCCGAGGTTGCTGCACTCGATTCGTGGTTTAAATCTACCGTTATAATCCACCGTGTAGAGAGGCTGATGTGTATTGACCTGATGTGGAAGTTTGGAGGGGTTGGTGCTAACTAAGGTATGGTCCTGGTCACTAGACTCTGTGTAGAGTTCGAAGTATGGTACTGAAGGCGTGCTATCTCTTATGCAGGAGAGTATCTTCTTCGAGAACAAAAAGGATTGTATAACACCTCTTGGTTAATGGCGGGAAAAGACATTCCATGTTTTGGCGTGGCTGTATGTGGACTTGTCCATGTGTGTTTGCTTCAAATAACGTTAAATATAGTCGAACCTTCATATAACGACCTTTATTTAACAAATTTTTTAATTTTTTCCTTTAACCGAGAACATTTTACTATTTCCTTTCTAAAATAACCTCCCAATAGCGAAGTGCATTTTCTATATAACGAACTTTTTCTCATTATTTCTAAAATATTTCAGAAAATTTTTTAAACAATTTTCTCTCATAGCCCATTTTCTGCTGATCACTGGCCTTTGAATGGTATTAACCGATGCCTAACTCGCGTAGAACAATGAAATGGGGTCGTAAATTTTTTCAAACAAAAAACTCAAATAAAATAACAGGTAACAGTAATCAGACACGTATGGGGGTGAGTGAGTGAGTGAGTGATTTTGGGGTTTATTGGCGCAAGAGCCGATTTCGGTTATACTGCGCCAAACATTTGTTTTAATATCTGTGGTCTAGACGGGAAGAGAAAGAAAGAATGAATTGAATGACAAGAAAGAGGGTCGAAAATAGAGAAGGATCACTAGGGTACCCCGGGTTCAGACACGTATGGGGGAGTGTATGCTTAAAATTAGTAGTTATAAAATATAATGTATACATTTGAAGTTACTCGTAGGTTAAATATTCATTAGTTTAAAAAAAATTATTTTTCAAAGTTGAAAATGCAGTGTATTCTTGGACAATCTTTTTTTTCTTTTTTTCCAACTCAGGTGTCATTCTCATCACTTGACCATGGTTCAAAATTAAGAGCTACGTCGCCAAAAGACCTCGAGTAGCTGAATAGTGCGACGCTAATATTCACTCACTCACTTTACAATTTTAAAAAGCCGTGTGAAGTTAAACATCTCTAATTATCATCCCAAAAGAACCGTGCAGAAAAAGCCATGAGTTACATATTTATAAAACATATTTTTTATGTTACCTGCAGCAATTGGTATCCACCTATAGGGTGCCACATTAAAAAGAGATACCAGTTCCCGGGGAATGTACTAGGTCTGAAATAGTTAACAACAAGCTGCAGCCCATTAAAAAAATATTTATAAAACAAAAACAATTCATTTTTATTAAAAAAAAAATTAGAGTACAGTAAAAATTCAGCTTATAAGTAATAAATGTAACACAGCATATAAAAGTTCAAATTGCAAATTAGGAATAAAACTACTAACTAACACAACTATTAATTGCTGCTTGATAACAAGCACGGACGTTTATTACGAACTGGATCAGAAATCCTATCATCAGTAAATGCGTCAGATATGTCCAGCCCAACTGTCGATTTTGAAGAATTTCGTTCGTTACTAACGGCCTCAGTTTGTTTTTTGTCTAAACAAAGCCTGTGATTAACGGTTGTTTTATTCGTTTTCTCAAGTTGCTTTTACAGTTCTTGATATCATGCTTTACAAGATAACGTTAAAATTTTAATGCGTGTTCTATGTCAGGATCAGGAATTATAGAAAATATTTCATAATTGTAACAAATTTAAAGCTCTTGTGAATTAAATCAGCTGTTAATAGCTGAATTTCATCGTCGACTTCGTCATTGTCTTTATTATCATAAACTGCCATAAATTCAATCAAATCATCCTCATCCAAAGGAAACAAATCCCCCCAAAAAAATATGGGGATTCATGCTGGAAGAAAAAATTCATGTAAAAAAATCGTTAAATTCGTGTACCGTGTATTTTCAAAATCGTATAAAAAAGAGACCATGTAAAAAAGGAGTTGGGCTTGTATCTACTCTAGTGCAATGAAGGTATGATGAAGAAATTCCAATATATTTTTTTAAGATGAGAAAGGAAGAGGGTAAAATATTTCACTTAATTTATTTAGAATGGTTGTCGAAATTTGTGAAAGCATTTTTTGCATTTGTATGAATTATATACATTAAAATAAGCTGTATAATTTTTATGCACACATAATTGGAAATAAAGCTTAATTTTTATTAACACCCTTTTATAAGTTTCACTTGTATGCAACGGAATCTTTGAACTCAGTTTTTACCCACTTTAAAAGGTCAGATTAATTCAAAATTTTGCTCATTTTTCCAGGACCGACGACAATACAATAATTTAATAATTTTGTTCCATTGCTTGATCAGGATATCAAGATTAAAGATTTCCCATTTTCAGATCCCATCCCGCATCTGGTGACTAATTTTAGATCCCATTTCCAGATTTGGCGACTAATTCCAGATTTGGCACTTATTCTAGATTTAACGACTAAAAGATTAAGTTACAACTTATTTCGATTAATTATAAAAGGGTGTTTTTCAGTTTTTTAAAATTATAATTTATTATTCGTTGCATTTTAAAAATTGGTTTATATGAAAAAGTGAGAAAATAAAAACTCGAGTTTTCCTAATACTTATAACTTTTTCGGGCGATATATTTCAAAAACATATTCAAAAAAATGTAATTCGGGATATAACTAGTAAGGAAAATATGTTGTCTGAATATATTAGTCTAGTCAAAAAGTATTTTGAAAATATACTAAGAAATGCTTAATAGTATGCATATTTTTTAAAATTCTCTTGTTATGAGTTGGTTAATTTTTAATGAACTACCTCTCCAATAATGTTCGTAAAAATGACGAGGTTTTAATATCTAATGGGTAGCTATTTTACTTATTCGGAAATTAAAATAATTGTACATTATGTATAGTATAAATGAAACCAAATTAAAAAATTAATGTAGTTCTTTTCAACTTTGATATGATTGAAGATTTGCTCATTTTAACCTAATAAAAAGGAAGAACAATTTCCTAGAGTTCTCTCATGCGTAATATACAAATCAGTGGCACACATACATTGTCATCGCTTTAGTTGTAAGCTTAGAAAAAGTATGTGAGAACACATTTCAAAAATATATATTGAGAGACTGATTCTGATTTCAAATGCAATCTATTAAATCTTTATGGATCTCTTATTGCTATTTAGATTATTTAAATTTAAATAGCTGAGATAAAAAAAGATTTTTGTACACACATGAAATATCTAGATAAACAATTATTGTATAAGGAGGAAAATACAGATGGAGGACAAAATAATACGAACACCTGTGAAATAATGGAAAATCTTTATTAATAGGGAGCTGGACCAGCTTTTGACTGAAATACAGATTTAATGAGAAGCGGGATAGATACATAAAGGTCATGGGCAATATTTAAAGGAATGTTAAGCCATTTCTCCTGCAGAACGGTCTCTAATTCCAAAAGGCTGGTTTGAGGTGGAAATCGGGAACGAAGTTTAGACTCCAAATACTCCCATAAAATTTCAATAATATTCAAGTCTGGAGACTGAGGGAACCAGGCAAGATGTTCAACTTCATCGTCATGCTCTTCGAAACACTCTTGAACACACCTCGCAGTTTAGATAGGGGCGTTGTCGTCTTGAAAAAGTGGTCACTCTTCAGGGAATACAGTTTAGACAAAAGGATGGACACACGATCCCTCAAAATGCTTAGATAGTGATTGAAATTTGATTTTCCCATGCAGAATAACAAGTGGTCCAAGACCACGCCAAGATATCGTAGCTCATACCATAATGGAACCAACCCCATGCTTCCCAGTCAGCAAGTGGCATTCCGGATTAAACGCTTCTCTGGGCGTTCTCCAGATATAGACGCGCCCGGTCGTCTGATATAGGGTGAATGAAGATTCATCTGATTATATTACCTGTTACCTTTGTGATCTCTGCACCATTGGCGTCGCTTGAAAGCATTAGTTACTGTCATCAAGGGTTTACGAAATGCAACTCTGCCATAAATCTTCACAACATGAAGTTCCTATTTGACAATTTTTGTTGAAACGAGGTCCAGGAGATGACTGTTCATTTCGAATATTATCTCGGATAATGATTGCTCGTGCTTTCGGGCCACTTTGCGCTTCAAGACCCGTCTATCCCTACTAGCAAGCTTTGACTTTAGACCACTGTTGTGCTTTGAAGACGTCGTCTTACCCTCTTTCATGTACGCTTTCATAACGGCTGATGTCGTACTACTTCAAACCCCCAAAAGGCTTACTACTTCCGTAACCGAAGCTCCACTTAAACGAGCTCCAACAATCATTCCTTTTTGAAACTCTGACAGGTCTGACATTTCAACTTATAACAGACAGTTAGTTCGATAGACGCATGCAACGCAGATGACTGCTCTTGAGAGACTGATACTTTCCTCTTCGCGCTCACTAGATGGCAGACTTCTGTTGCAGGTGGCGGGGCTGTACTGCAGGTGTGAAGTTAATCATATTTTTTCACAGGTATTCGTATTATTTTGTTCTCTATTTGTATATAATAATTAGTATTATAATAAAATATAAAGTACATCCCTACGTGTGTTTTGGAATTAGGATACTATATGCAAAATTAATAATAGATGCGATAACTTTTTTCCATTTTTAATATACATTACAACTTCTCATAAATAATAATTTTGACTAAAAGCAAATACTGTGAGATCTTATTTTCATTTTTCATTTCAAAGTGGTTCATTTATGCAATTTTCAGATAGTGTTTTTAAAATATACACTTTAAAAAAAATGCATATGAGCGTTCATTTTGTTTAAGTATTTTACTCTGTTCACACATGAAAAAAAATACAAATATTATTTCATTTACGCACTATTAAAAGTTCGAAAAGGAGTCCTATTGAGAAACTTGACTATTCCTATACTCATGTCCAAAATTAAGTTCACAAACACAAAATCTAAGAAAATTGATGAACTATTCGTTGTGTTACCACGAAATTTGGCACAGAGACGTATTACAAAGAAGAAAGAATATAGTGACACAACCATATGGGAAAGATTTTAATTTTGAATTAGACACACAGGATATATCAAATCGAAGGAGGATCACAGAAGTGCGAAATCATGAATCAGAGATAAAACATTTAGCTCGTTAAAAGATTGTCTAATTTGAAGTATGACCACCGTGCATCGGTATACAAGCTTCCTAGCGAGCTGCTATACTGTTTATGAGGGTGTTAATAAATATTTGTGGCAACAAAGTCCGTTCTTCTAAAATCACGACTTTTGACTTCTAGGGGTTCCTGAGAGAAGAGCTATGCTGAGAAACGGCTTTTCCTAGACCATCTCAAATATGTTCAAAATAATTTAGATCCGGAGACCTTGGGGGCCAATCCATACGGTGAATATCCACTCCAAAATAAAATTCATCAACAATGTGAGTTCTGTGTGGCCGCTAATTTTCGTCGATAAAAATGTAGTCCGGGTCCATAGCACCCAGAAAAAAACCTCATATAGGTTTCCAGAATCTCATCCATACAGCGCTGTGAGTTGACAGCACTCGCATCGAAAACGTACAGGAGTGCACGACTGCCCAACAATATGCCGTTACACATAGAGATTTCTTTGCCACGAAATCTGGCGAATTTTGCTATATAGGAGGAATGAAAACGAGCTCCACTTTTCCTCCGATGAAGACTCGACGAGAATCACTTTGTCTGGGGAACTTCGACTCATCATTGAAAATAACACACCCCATTTTTTGGTGTCCCCGACTGATGTTTTCAGCTCCACAAGTATCCTGTCTTTAATATTGGATGCAGTCAAAGGGACACACAAGACAGGACGCCGGGCATAAAGAACACTCTCTGCAAGACGGCTGTAGAGTGTTTGCTTCGACATTTTTCTTCCGGTCACGAGCAAGCTGAGGAGCCTTTGTCCACCTACATCGTTGTGCGCTTACAGCCAAGTGGCGTTCCTGTGCGGATGTTGATGATCTGTGGCGACCTTGGCTGACTTTGCTTGGGGGCAGTACCACTTGGTTTGAATTGATTCCACAGCCGGGAGACCCATTTCGGGTCACTTGTAACGATCGAACCACCTCCACTTGAGACAGACCATCTTCAAGCCTGCCAACAGCTCTCCATCTCAAAGAATCATCTTAACGATTATGAGAAGTCATCCTCACTGCTAGCAAGCTAACTTGTTTGTTTTAATGCAATATGCAAAAAAGTGCAGGAAAAAATCGCATATATTTAAAGAGTCTCAATCCAATAATTCTGCAAAAACTAACGATAAATAACACCTTTTTCTGAACTGAAGGCTGATATTGTATTACTTGTTCTCTAAGTATATAAAATACAAAAATCTAAGGCAATTTAAAATTATGACGAAAAACATGTTTGACATTAATTTTGGACACGAGTGTAGATATCAGTACCCTATTTTGTTCTTATATATCTCTGTAATCTTTTTTACGATAAATAATACTGTTTTTATGTTTGGAACGAAGGAAAACTAGATTAGATTTGATCAAATTAAATGTATAAATATAAATTTTCTCTTTTTCTATTTTCAAATACACATTTCGTGACCTACTGTAATAGAACAACTGAGAAAACATTTTATGTTAACAGATTGTGTTATACTATCATGGCAGGGAATTCGATAGAGGTATAAAAAGAATTTATTGCTAGATGTTACACGAATATTTGCTAGATTCAAGAGCGGAACATTTCACTTTAAGAAACAAAGTAGTTTATTTGAATTATTTGGACTATATGGTTTATTCTGATTGGTCCATTTCTCTGAACGCAGATCGTTTTCGAAATCGATGCGATACATATACTAAAATAAAAATAATATTTTTATGTTATATCTTTATTTTTTGGTTTGCAATTCTTTCTTATGTGGTATCCTGAAAGGGAATATTTTCCTTTTTTATATCCTTTACAGCAATGAATACAAAACAATATATTTATCGAAATAAATGTGAAATCGATTCTAAATTTTTAAAATGAATATTTATGTATAAAAATACAAAACAAATTGCAAAGAATCAATATCTGAGAATGATTCTAAGTAATACGGTTTAAAGTTGTACCGTTTATGAAAATATTTGCTAATAATCGTCCTTTTGTGGCTCCAGACATTTGATTGTTTTCTAAAGTTGTTCTCGGAAGCAATACGAAGGCTGGCGGACCTTGTAATTTTGAATCATGGTTAAGTGATGAGTACGACACTTGAGGGGGCCCCTCGACGATTTTCCCCACCACGCCAACGGGGCAAATCCGAAGTCTTGAAAGATTTAATATGCGTCAGCCCTTTCTACAAAGAGGGTCTTCAGTGGTACTGGGGTTGGAACTTATGACACGTCTGCCACGAATCTTTGATCACGACCACTTGTGAGCGTGACCTATTTGGAGCCGCTCTCTCAGCGTCTTGCCTACCTAAGAGTGTGCAGAGAACAAAGCATCACTAGAAACTTCCATAATAAGTATTATTTTATTACTATTCTAACACACTAATCAACCGCAAGGGAAAATACAAGAGGAGACCCAGGAGTGATATACAAAGAGAGCAATCTATTCTAACTGAACAACTCTAAGTAAACAAGCGCAAGTGATCTGTTTAATTCAATCTATCATAGATTCTTAAACTTTAATCTATATTAATTTATTATAGTGAAAAATTCCTTCCTAAACACACGTTGTGATAATGAAATAAATCTCACTTACTAATCACCGCAACAGTTCTCCTGTTCCTTCAGTCTTACATTTACAAAACCTTGACTTTATACAGTCAAACTAATTTAAATATCAAGGTTTCTTCTTGAGGGATAGCTGTGAATTAACGCGAAAGTTTTCCCAAGAAGATTAGTGATAAGGTTCCTTATAGATCCGTCACACACTAAGCTACTACGGCCATTCGAATATATGCAAGTAATGTCATAGTACTTACTAAAGGGGGATATGTATAACTATACAATCATCTGTTGTTAAATGTGTTCAAACAGTTAAATTACGAATCATAAAAGCTTTATTATAATATATTGTAATATAGATCGGAGTTCAAGGATTTTGTGTTAGCGATCTCAAAGAGCAAGATAGGAGTGATGAAAATTTATGTGGAAAACAATTCTTGAAATACAGGATACTGCGCTAAAATTCACTTAATAAATCCCACTGGGTTTTCGCACCTTCCACAGTACACAGACACAACTATCAGTGTCTAAAATAGAAGTATGTTAAATATTATTCCCAAGCAATCGCTCGTCCTATTCAACAGTCGAAGTAATAACTAATCCCTGGTCAACTCTTCACGGTCAAATCAACACCAACTAATTGCTAGTAAAACCAATACTACTTTTCAACGATCAAAACAAGACCAACTCAGTTTCGGTGACCGACTTCCTATTTATAGGCCGTACAGATCGTTCGAGAATGATCCGCTTACGACATAGATCGTGATATTGAAAGATCTTTCCAGTAATTTCCAGAAGCATCCATATGGTCACCAATTCGCCAAAATGGTCACCAAAAATGACCCCAACTTGGTTCTATCGCCAACATTTCGCCAAGTTACCATTGAATCACCATTACGATGTAATGAAAGGCGTTGCTTGTGAATATTACAATTTCAGCAAAAAATAATTACAACAGAGAGTAATATTAACGTACTACACATCCTGACATAAATTATTTACACTATTTTAAGCGTTCATTACACAAAATTCGTAACAATATGTCTAGTAGGTATTCCGGCATGAGTGAGTGAGTGAATTTTAACGTCGCATTGTTCAACTACACTAGGGCTTTTGGCAACGGACCTCGTAATTTTGAACCATGGCCATATAGGTATTCCGGCTAAGAAGCATTTGCAGAGAAAAAAATGCTTTTACAATGGTTTCTTAAAACAATATTTAAATACTAGATACACACACAGATTTTGAGAACAACTTTCCTTCATTTCAAAATCATTTCTTGAAAAAATTGATTAAAACGTCCTTATATTCTGAGACATATAAGTATAAATCTATCTTATGTATGTTACATAATAAAATAAAAAAAGGAAAAAGCATTAAATGTAAAAAAACGTGGTTAAAATGTTTTAAGATTATATATTCTAATCTTTATTTTTACTAACTTAAAAAAATTCTAGAAACAAGTCGTCAGTAATGATTCTCAGCATTCATCGGTAATGATTATTCTTGATCAAAAACATAATTTTTCCAAAAAAAATAAAAAAATCTTTCAGTAAAACATACTTCAGATTTAGTTCTTATATTTTTATTTTACGCCATTGAATCTTCCAAATGAATTTTTGAGCAAACGGATAGGGGAAAAAAAATTCCATCTTATTGTTATCACGGCACAATACAGAAATAATCCACTTATTGATAGTTGTAATTCTTCAAAAGCCGCAATAAATCGATAAGGGACTAGGGGAGATTATCGCCGAACTAGTGTAGGAGACTGAAGGGGGTTGGTAGACAATGAAGCCTTCTAACACTTGATTGAAGTATACGCATCATTAAGAAGTAAATGCAAGGAGAAAAAGGGGTAAAGTAAAGATTGGGAACTAGGCAACGATAATCGGCATAAAGCTCGCGCTTGTCATTAAGAACACATTAATTTTCCGGCCCATTCATCATGCATGCGTGACAATGATATCTACGAAGGGGTTTTGTTTGACTTTTGGTGAAATATTTTCACCCTTCAAGCGCAATGATAATGGTAGGAAGCCATTGATAGGCACTATTTCTTCTACGGTGGACCACTGATTAATTCATCGGCTCCACATCTACTTCTTAATGAGTATTTTACTGCCGTCCCTTTTTATTTATTTAATTTTTTTTGGCTTCGCAGAACCATAAAAGAATTTTTAATTCTTGTATCTCTTTTCGGGTGTTCAATCGTAGATTCTGACACAGAGGAAATATATTAATCAATTGCAGGAGAAAAATTCCTTTTAATTGCTTCTTTAATGGATGTGTAATAATTAAAAATTCAAATGTTATAATTTATGATGTACGTAATTGAAGAAATATCTCCAAGTTAAGTTATTATTTCATCTTTTGGAAATAAATTATTAAAAAGTCATTCGGTTGCAAAAATTTTGGAAAAAATCTGTACCATTGATGGACCGGAAAGCTCTAAATATTTCCTTTTCCATTTTAAGAATGATAATTTAAAAGTCATTAAACTAAGGAAGATCTTACGGATTAAAAAAATTATGGAACCTTTACATTGCAGGTCTTTTAAACAAATTAATGAATTCCTATTTGAATTTATTTATTTATGAAATTAACTTCATCTAACAGCGTAAATGACAGTGTGTAATGGGCCTTTATGTATTAATTAATTATACCTAAAACTCCTTATTTCTTTGTTTTGCAAGATTATTTTTACATTCACTGTGATCGAGACATTTTAGTTACGAAAAATTATGTTTTTAATTTATAAGGTGATATATTTTAATTGGTTAAATTAAAAAGGTATTAGATCCTGTTAGAAGTTATCTAGTAATGATCCGAAATAAAACCCCCAAAGAAGAGCCAAAAACACACCAATCAATCGTAGAAAAGTCTATTATTTGCAGGGGCTTCACGTTTCTCTTTTTGTAGATTTACATCTCTTTTATACAGCGGGATTTCTCAAGGGAACCATTGACTGCAACATGTTTTAAGTGCTGTCAGGAATACTACAGCCTTTTCTTGCTACTTTTCACTCTTGGAATAAACTTCATCAAGACTTTGTAGACCCAATGATTTTTTTTCCAATGTGGCTGCATTTGAGCAACTTATACTTTGCAGACACGGCAAGTGTTAAAAAATATGAGAGCCATTTCATGGTGGCGGCCTCGCAACCAAACTTGGATGCTTGAATTAATTTTTAATTCAAGCTCTCGATGGATGTAAACATTGCTAAAGCCATATTGATACTCAAGGGATCTTTTACATGCTACATAATCATATGACATGCGTTACTACGATTTTTACTCCCATAAAATTCATTGATTCCAGCCGGGGTTGAACCTGCAACTTTAGGTTTACGAAGCGGGCACGCTAACTCTAACCCATCGGAGTCAAGTAGTCACTATGTAAAAATGAATACCGATATGAATGAGAGTTCATTGACATGGCACAAAAAAAAAGCAACACGAGGGCTATTGGAGAACGACCTCAAAATTTTGAACCTTGGTCAAGTAACGAGGACGACACCTTAACTGGCATCACCCTTCTCAAAACTATCAGACCACTTTGAGACTCAACAAATTTAACGTGCATAAACCTTATAAACGGAGGTTCTTCAGAGGTGAGTGAATAATAACGTATTCAGATACACGAATGCATTAGGGATGAACCTCATAATTTTAAACCATGATCAAGTGGCGAGGATGACACCTGAGTTGGCACCCTTCTCTTCTAACTTTCACACCGTATCAACGGGAGGACGTTTGAGCGCGACATATTTAACGCGCATCAGCTTCCTCTGCACGGTGAGACTTCAGCGGTACAAAGCTCGAACTCATGACTGCTGGCCACGAGTTCGTTACCTTGACCACTAGACTACCACGGCCTCGGGTCTTCAGTGGTACCAGAATTCGAACTCCCTACTCGCTGACAACGAGTTCTTGACTATAACCACCGTATAAATGCCTATAAATGTATTAAGTTAGATACACACACATTAAAAAATATAATCTCACGCAAGTTTTCATATCTTTTACTTACTCTAACGCAGCATCTTAAGGTATCCGACTACTTGCGACAACTTTTTTTGAAAAAAATGGAGATGTGGGAATTTTTTTTTGTTAGTAATTTTTTGTTAGTCTGACGAGATCAGATGGAGGCCCACGAAATTCATGGCGGCAAAGGGCTAGATGTACGCCTGTCGTTAGCCGTAGCTTTGAGCACTATACATGTGACAGTACGTTTTGGCACAGTTCCATCCCAATTTTGAAGGAGAACACCCTAGGGGTGGTCATGGCCTCCTATCTCTCTTCCCCATCCACCACCTCACGAGAGCACTTGCGACTCGACTGCTATTTAGAGAACATCCATGCCGCAAAGGCATTATACATTTAGAAACATCCATGTCTTCTCCGGGATATGAATCCAGGCCCAAAGCAACAGCAATCAGCGTCGTTAACTACTATACCGGATGGGTGACTTTGTGGCTTTTAGATTTGCTTAGTGCATTTTAAGAAAAATATGCTAAAATTAAGAAGAGAAAAAGAAATTATTACTACGACAATGGGAAATAATTGGTGAATATTTACAAAGAAATAACATAAACGGGGCTGACATTTTGTACCAAAAGTTTATGAACAAATGTTCAATTTTCAATTCTGATGTGTTGCTATGTTATTCATTTTTGAAATAAGCTGCAGGATAAGTGATATTTTAATTTTTTTACAAAAACCAGAGCACTTTATCCTAGTTATTATATGAAATTGCTTAAAAAACAATGATTATATTAACATAAGGGACTTTAAATTTTGTAATAAAACAGTGATTAATAAATCTGAAGGTTAAAAAGCGCTTCTATATTATACAGAGCAAAAAATTTCACAGTTAATTATTTGAGCATTTAAAAAAAGCACATTTCGAGTAAAACGCGTTTTAAAGTACGACATATTTTACTTAAAGTAATGGCATTTTTATTTACTAAAACACTTGTAGTGTTTGTTCTAGTGAACGGAAAATAATGAATTTGGTATTTTTATAAAGCTAATAAGATGGCCTATAAAATAAAATCATAAAAAATTTGTCAATTTTAGGCAAAATTCACAATTTCAGGGTTGTCGAATACCTTAAGCTATGATAGCTAACATCTCAACTACTCGATTATCGGAGTAATTAATTAATAAGGGCGTGAAATTCTGATGTAAGATCATACCTTGCACTTCTGAATTCCCATGAAAACCCATCTCTGGACTACAGATAAATGTAAACTAGATATCTAAGACAATCTTCTGGGTGAGATAGTATATGGGGATGACACGGATATGGTGATTGAGTCTATCGTATTTCAAATTAACATTTACTGGACCTCCTGGGGCTTTGCGTAATTCCCGAGTATCATGATCAATTTCAGTGTGCAAATAGGATTTAGATATTAACAACTTGACATGGTAATTTGACGTATCTAATTAAGGCGTAATTCAACATCTGTGATCATTATATCCATGAAATGGCTCTCACTTATTCGTTACTGAAAGAGATTGAAACGCAAAACTTTGAATAAGCTTTAAAGATGATTTATTGATATCGAGATCGTATTTTAATTGAAAATTACTTGTATTTGAAAGACTTTAAAACTGTATTTTGGGTAATTTTTCTGTTTCAAAGTTCATGACTTTTCACAGTTCATTAATAAAACACTGCGCACTTGCGCGCTGTATAGTGTCAGTAAAATTTTTTTAAAATGTCTAGATATATATTTACCTGCAGACTTTCTCCTTGCGTGATATCATTTTGATGTAAAGGCTTGATAAAAAATTGAAACTTCTCATTTTTTATTGATTTGTGAAGTTTGTGTTTTATCCTTCTTTCAAGTATGGGAAAATTTCTCATTTTTTCATTGTTATCTCTCATAATAATACACTCACAATAAAAATAGACAAAATCTCAAAACAGGTTAATAGTACTTATTGAAAATGTATGCATAAAGAAAATTAAAAGGAAATTCATGACCTAAATCAGTGCTTCTTAAAGTAGCACCAAAGATTTTAAGATTTTTAAGATATCTTTCTGTATAAAATAACTTTTTCGTCATTTACAAATTTTTTCTGGATCTAAAAATCAAGGTAAGAAAATGCTTACAACGAACAGGTTTTGATTAATTTATAATAAAACGATTTACTTCATTTGTTTTGCATATATTGCGCAATGCTTATGGGGTCACATAAAATTTTTGTACAAAAAATGTGGTCGCCACCCTTAAAGATTTAAAAACCCATGATCTCTAACAATAATTAAAAAGTTTTTTATTAAAAAACATGTCTGTATTAATTTTAACCAAAATAGTATTATATTGTAACTAAAAGAATAATATTTCTATAAATAGAATTATGTAGAATTCCAAATAGGTACATTAATAATGTTAAAATTAAAGATATCTCTTTTATGAAAAACATTGCTACTTAATTATTTATAATACTCACAGTTAAAAAATGTTATGTCACCAACAAGAACTATATAAATGGAGAACAGAATGACACTTTTGAATAAATGGAATTACTTTATCGTGAGCTATTTTATATGAGCTTTTTCAGCATGCTCTGAAAAGGAATGCACATTCATTCGAGCACATTTCTTAGATGGAGGAAGAATAGCTGTGTATAGAGAGAATGCCATTTATCCTTCTTAGAAATCGGTGATCGTGTCGGGCGTAACCGGGCGACATTGTTGAAGATGTGCAGTCGATGGATACAAGAGGTAATGACTGACCTAAAGCATCGACTTCAGCAGCTTCGTCGCAAGCCTACACGTGATGACAGATATAATATGCACATGACAGAGATGGATCACTATGTTTCATAAGAAGCCATATTGCACATTCCACAACAATCGTTGACTGCACATACCATGCGGCGTCTTTTTATTACTGTAAAATGTCTGGAAGGTGTCCATTGCTGTGATTACCTTTGTATCAAAACCAGAAGGGTGTGCATCAACAATGGTGCATTGAACGGATGGCATGACAGCCGAATGACACGTCATTGTCCTAACAGATGAGTCATTTTTCTGTCTGCAACACCACAATTGTTGGATTAAAGTCTGGAAATACTATGGAGAGATGTTCCTTATGCATCGCGCGCTTTATTGGTCCCGAACCCAGTATTTTGGTTTGGAATAGCACATTGGATTCCCCTCTCCCACACCAGATAATCTGACTTAATCTGATCCAAGAGCCCCTCCTTGGATCCGACAGTGCCAAGGAGGTCCGTAGATCTTTTGCGCACAAGACCCGAAATGAGCTTAAACCGGCACTGTCAATGATGTATCACTTTTTGAACACATCTGGTTGATAATTAGAGTACTACTATCACGGCATACAACAACCACTGCTACAGTAAATCGACATTGGTACTATGTGAAAACAACCATGACAGACACACCCCAACAAGGTATTAAACTCATCTTGTACATTAAGTGTCAAATTATATAGCAATAGTTTGTGCCAGCTGGAATGGAAACACTCAGTAGTGATTTCCTAGCCTCGCAGAAGGCTATATTTTCTTCCATTTCACCTTTATACTATGTGTGTGTTAAATTTGTCTTCGATATCTCGAAATCTTCGTGTTGGATTTTGGATGCCTAGCATTGCAGTTCATTGTAACGAGCTGACTAATTTTTATTCAAGATTAATTTGTTAAATATAAAAAATACTATAATTTAAAAAAATAGTTTCAGATTTTATATTTTAGTATTAGAGAATCCTTAATTTCAATGGCATTGAACATTATTCACAAGCATCATTTGTAAACGAGTAAAAATTACACAAATTTGTATAAAATACGTAGTACCATCTATTAAGAAGGATTAACTTCCAACATCTTAAGAAAAATTAGCTTTGTAAACCATTTTTATATAAATATCATTATTCTAGTGATATATATATATATATATTCAATATTGTGTGTGTTTTATTCCTGTAACTGTACATGCTAATTTACTAAACATTTACTAGCTGACCTACCAATGCTAAATTCTCAATCTGATTATACGGATATCTACTACAAGACATGCAAATTTTCTTTCTGTATCAAATTAATGAGGGAATTAAATTTTTCAAAATTAATGACACTATTTAAACTACATCTTAAATTTATAAGAAAAGATTAATATCTTCTATACTAATTGGACAAAAAATATCTTCAAAATGAGAATTACTGGATAAAATTTTTTTGACTTTCATATAACTAATAATAGCCTTACTATTTTAAATTTTATAACCGTATACTCAAAAGTTATTTAATGCATAACCTGTAGAAAACTTATCATAACATAATTCTTTAATTGATATAAGCCTTAAAACCACTAATTACAGACTAGTATTATATAGGAGTCTCACGAAGCTGAAGTATTAAAACAGTATAAGGAAATGTTATATCAGTATGAGTAGAATTCCTAAATATTTATAAAAAAAAAAGAACAAACTAAATCACAGTTATTCATTTCTCTCAAACATTTCTCTAATTTATGAAAATAATATCTTTTTTTTGAAAATGTTCATTAAATAATTTTCAGCAGTAATATTTACATTATTACAAGACATTTTATGTCAACATAAGCCAAAGTGAAAAATTTCTTTTTGCTGATTTTCAAAGATAAATTTCAGTTCCTTCCTATTTTGTTTTATAGTTTAATTTCGCTAACCCTTTTAGAGCATTGAATTTATATTCAGCAAAAACTTTCAGAAATTATATCCATGCTTAATATAATTTTTTTGTAATAAAATTTTTCTAAGTTGTGCAACGGAGTCTCACGTGCATTTCTCTACTCCTCTTAATTGATCTCTTACTACGATGTTCGATATGAGAACCTAGCCTTATGTAAGAATCGTGACTTATGCAAATGAGCTTTACTATTTAAGGAGAAGTAGGGAATGAATGGGGGAATGATAGAGAAAATAGGAAGTGGGATCTAGAAAGAATGAAAGAGAGAACCTCTTTATGAGAAGTTTAATACTTTAGTTAGTTTAGTTAGAAGTTTAACGTAAAATATAAGTAGTTAAGATTCTAATTATATATTAAATTTATTTTGATATGTTAATTTGTGATAGCGTTTGGTTCCTACTTACATCTAAACCTTCTTGTCTATCTGTAAACCCGGCTAGAGGTGTGGGAGAAACAGAATAATCCACAGGCATGTTTTCAATCTAATTTATTAATCCTTATTAATAATTATCAAGCAGACACAATACAATTCTAATTAAGGTATATGATTTATAGTAGAGTGCGGAGGTGGTGAGATTCTATAACACCCTCTACTACTAAATACCCTCAACTGAATCTAAGACAGCTTAAATACGCTCCCATACAACTACGTCACACACTGATAACTAGCTTCTACTTAATCAAAAGCACAGTACCTGAACCTTTAATGCACCGGATCCTACACTGGAAACTTGCAGGCACTCTCTTCGGCTTGATCCAATGACGTTGGCTCCACGCTTTGTAAACTTTAACTAATTCCACTGCTTTTCAATCCAACTAATTCTCAAACTTCATGTTAACTCCTTTTTCCACACATCCAACGTATCAACTTCAGCGTGTCAACAACTCACTTCCTTACTGCCAACTCGCGAAAACCGAATTTATATAATAAACCTCATTTACATAAATCACGTTTGCTTACTCGATGAAAGTTGGCTGAATTAAATATTTTGTTTAAAGAGATAAGAAGAGATGAGTGGAACCGCGTATAGATCCGTCACAAATTATTCAAATATTTGAATAAACTGGTTATACGAAGATAAGGTCTCATGTTTATTAGTATTATGTTTCTTTCTATAAACCAGTGGTTTTCAAACTTTACCGACTCACGGACCCCTTGAAATTACAAGACGTTTTCGGGGAACCCCCTCTTAAAAAAGTCCCTTTAAAACCATGTATCACAAGTCGGCTTCGGTGGCTTAGAGGTAGCGTGCCCGCTTCGTAAGCCCAAAGTTTCGGGTTCGACCCCGACTGGAGTCAATAGATTTTCTGAATGCGAAAATCGTAGGCACACATGTCATATATGATTATGTGACATGAAAAACAATCCTTGAGTATAAATTACAGTAATATTTAGCATCTGACGAGAACTTGAATTGAAAACTAATTCAAGTGTCCAAATTTGGTAACAAGGCCGCCACTAGAGGGTGCCACCATGCAATGTCTCTCATATTTTGGGGGAAGCGGTAGACAAGTGGTCAAGGTATTGGATCATGGCTTGCCTGTCATGAGTTCGATCCCAGTACCACTGAAGACCCTCCGTATAGGGGAGTGATGCACGTCAAATCTGTCGAGAGCTCAAACGTCCTCCCGTTGGTGTGGTGTGGAAAGGGGGTGCCAGCTCAGGTGTCATCCGCGTCACTTGACCATGGTTCAAAATGACGCGGCCCGTCGCCGAAAGCCCTCGAGTAGCTGAACAGTACGACGTGAATATTCAGTCACTCACTCACATTTTGGGGACTTTCTGTGTCTGCAAAGACTAAGTTGCCACGAGGGTGAGTTGGAAAATAAGTTTCCCCTTTCGATTGTGGTTAGAGTTGTGTATGGAAGTCAAAATACAGAGTGAGACATTATAGATAAGACGTAACTTTATTTTTCCACTTAAGTACCAAGTACATTGAGACATTTGCCATGCCGCTTGATAAGCTTCAAAATGCCTTTAAAGAAAAACTCAGGGCTTTGCTTAGGGAAGTAGCGTTTAACGGTTATGAGTGTAAGACGACACAACCGGTGAACACGTAAGATGCCGATACATAATTCGTTAACACATTTGGTATTACATTGGGTGCATGCTACGCGACCCTGTCGAAATTGAAAGAGACGATTCGGAAAAAACGGCCCGGGCTTCTCAGATCTGGCATTTTGTTGCTGGATGACTCAGTGACGGCGACGCAAAACCATATTGCAACTCTTGGTTGGGAGCGCCTACATCATCAGCCATACAGCCCTGATCTCGTACCAAGTCACTTTCATCTGTTTCCGGTTTTGAAGAAAAACGCTTTGGTAGCAATGCTGAAGGAAAGTTCTTCTACCGTATGCGAAGACCTGAGTTTTTTCTGGAGGTCTTTTTGAAGCTTATCATGTGGTATAGTAAATGCCTTAATGTACTTGGCACTTGAAACGAGCCAAATTCCCTTCTATCCTGTGACCCAGCTAAGGGTGTATAAGGAATTAAAGAATCATTCGACATGATAAATTCCAATTATTTTATTTATCACTATAATTGACTCAAACACAAATAACACTATAAATAGGGTAATTCAATCAAGCAACGGAGGGAAGAGACGGGAGTCGCGATTGAGGAGAAAACATTAAATAACTTCTTTATATATAATAATGTAGTTCTTCATTAATATTACTTTACACAGAAGATAATGTCCGCCTAACGACTTCAACACTTTAAACATCAATGTAATATAAATTTGACAGTACCTGACTTTAGGCAGTCTTCTAATCAATTGAAATTAACTTTCTCTTCCTGGCTATAATCTTTACCTTGAATCTTTCTTGTCACCTGTAGTTAACTAAACTTCTAACTTTCTAACTTTCCATTCACTCTTCTCTTCACTTCTAATTCACTAACCTCGATAACTCACGAACTAGGAATATAGATAATAAACTCAATTTGCATATCACGTTTCCTTCTTTAGGAGAAGATTGGTGAATTTGGCTGATCCGAAGAATACCCAAGAAACTTGTTAACAGAAAGTCGCGTATAGATCCGTCACACACTTATGTACAAAAATAAACTTATGCTTTATTTTTAATGTCTCATTCTACTATTCGACTTTCATATAGAACTCTGACCACAGTCAACAGGGAAATTTTATTTTCCGACTCACCCTCGTAAAATGTAGCCCCATTGGGGGAAAAAAAGGAATATATCGAAAAATAATATTTAAAGTTATTGAACATGTTACAGGTACCTTAGGCTAAAGCAACTAAAAACTAGTATATAATTAATTAAATTTTTTTAACATTATATACATGTAGTCAACTCCTTAGTTCGTGCTCCAGGCGTCATCTATCATTGCCTTAGTTTAATAACTGGGATATGTGTGTTTGCATTTTTTTACATAAACTATCGAGGACTAGGTATATTAAGCTATCTGCAGTCGCTTTCATATTCTGCATAAATTTGCTGTTATTTTTTTCTTTTGTTGCCGCATATACGTTGAGAAATATTTTTAACTTAAATACATTTTTCAGAATGAGGTTAAATGTTATAACTGCGTGAGAAAAACTTCTGTGAATTCTACGAATTTGCAACCTCAAATTTAGGAACTCTGTTCCTGCTTTAATTTAGACTTTCGCGTCAAATCTGTTGATATGTCAATAAGTTGTTCCTTCTTCATTGGCGAGCCTTCTGATTTATCCATTCATACTTGTAGCACGCGACTTTCCCGAAATTTAAGACTTTATTTTATCCATGAAATATTTGTTTATGTTTATTCAATTCCTACTGTTCGTTCATATACTCTATCTCTCTCTATATTTATATAGATATGTATATCTTGTTCAAATTTTCAATCGTTAGTAAAATACTTTTTATTCATCAACTCCAAGTGGCCGCGGTAACCAAGTGGTCAAGGTATCAGATCATCGCTAGCGTGCCATGAGTTCGAGCCCAGGACCACTGGAGACCCGCCGTGAAGGGAGTCGTGCACGTTAAATCTGTCGAGAGCTCAAACGTCTTCCTGTTGGTGTGTAGTTAGGAGAGGGGGGTGCCAGCTCAGGTGTCGTCCGCGTCACTTGACCATGGGTTTAAAATTACGCGATCCGTTGCCAGAAGCCCTTGTGTAGCTGAACAGTGCGACGTTAATATTCATCACTCATCCAGTTCAAATACATTTCTTAAAACTTGTAGTGGATGACACTTGATGTTAATACAGCTTTTTCAAATAATAATTCATTAATTAAAAATAATAATAGTAAAAAAAATAAAAAATAATAATTAAAAAAAAAAGAATAATTCAAAAATAGTAGTCCAACACTGTACAAACCCCCCCAGAGAAAACCATTCATTGTGTCCCTGTGGCACAATGGGCTTCTTATCCAAAAGTCGTGGGTTCGAATCCGACCTCGGATGGCCTAAATTTTGAGAATATGATTTATTTTTACTATACTATTTTATTGGAATAATTAAATTTAATTAAAGAATAAATAGTAACAAACAAAAATAATAGTCTAACGCTATATATAGAAAAGAAAATGGAAAATTGCAAGGAAAATCACTTCCTATTTTGCCACTTAATATAGGGATTCTGTCATGTGTATATACATAGTATTTATTTTAACTGTAATTATTGAAGAAAAAGTATCTAAAATAAATTTTTCATTGCTGACCGAAGTAGGAATTGTATTAAATTTTAAATTATTACTAAAATGGGAAAAGTTGGTAAAAATTTACAAAAAATAACATAAACGTGGCCCATTCTGTACCAAAAGTTTATAAACAAATTCTCAATTTTCAATTCTGATGTGTTGCTTTCTTATTCACTTTTGAAGGACTTTCAGAACAAAAGATATTTTAATTTTTTTATAAAAACTAGAGCATTTTATCTTTGTTATAATATGAAATTGCTTAAAAAAACAGTGATTATATAACATAAGAGATTGTAAATTTTGTAATAAAACAGTGATTGATAAATATGAGGGTTAAAACACTTCTACTATTATACAGAATATACACAAAAAATTTCAGTTGATTATTTTCAAAACTTTTTAAGCAATTGCGGCCCTGTTTGAGCATTTAAAAATATTTCGAGTAAAACGTGTTTTAAAGTATAACATCTTGCTTAAAGTATATAATGCCATCTACTTTTATTGAAACACTTATTTTTGTTCTGATGAACGGAAAATAATATAAACTTGGTATTTTTATAAAGCTAATGAGATGGCCTATAAAATAAAATCATAAAAAATTGCCAATTTTTGGCAAAATTCACAATTTTAGGGTAGTCGAATACCTTAATTGATATTTAAGATAATTGGTTTATAGCCAGTACTTTTGATCAAAATAAAAATCTATCGCCCTTTACAATGTTAAGGGTTTCTGCCTTTATATGTGAGGGCGATACTCACTAATGTAATCTTTATAAATAAACTATAAGCAATCACATGCATATACTGAATATCGAATATCTAATTGTAAATGCTTATTAATTCTCTTGATTTATGGTTATACTTATAAACTTTTTTACATTTATATTTTTAGCTGGAAACAGTGGTATGAATTTTGTATGTATAAATTTTATGTTTCCTATTGTGCTTCTAGATATTCTAATTTTTATTAACACAAGCACTTATATTATTATATCTGCCATAAAAATATTTTTTGTGTGTTGATTCCCACGCTATTTTTTTCCCGTAGTGTTTCTATATTGTTTTTGTTTCCTGTGACAAAGTTAAAAGAATCGATTGGCCTTTAGCTTAAGTGATTGAACTTTTCCTCTTTAAAGATGGACATATAAGACTCACAAAGATGAAGATGAAGAGTAGGGATTTTTTCCGTCTCATAGATAGGCTTATACCAGGGTTAGAAGATTTTCGAGAGAAAAGAGCCAAGCTGTCACCGAAACAAGATAACAAAAGTATCAGAGTACCATGGAAGAGACTCATCCGGTAGCAGTATCGATAAACTAACATTTCAAATCAATGTTTGTTATATTATTTTAATAAAACATTTATTCATAATAATATTTTACTTTCCTCCAAAACTAAGAATTATTGAAGTTATTTTTATTTTAGTAGTTCAAAATGTTAGAAAAACCAATGTCAAAATATTATGTAAAATGAAATTTTAATCTTTTCGTGATAAAAAATTATATTCAGAACCAATAATACCTTAAGTACGTTATTCTAGAATATTTAATGCTTACAGTAGTAGTATTTAAAACTAATTTTGGTTGTTCTTGCCTGTAAAAGTTGGAAGATTTATTAACCGGTTGCCTAACCCATCTCGTTCAATTACTATTAGTAGTTATCTCTCTCTATATATATCTTGTTCAAACCTTCAATTGTTAATAAAATTCTTTCTATTCATCTATTCAAGCACAAATAAATTTTTTAAACTTGTAGTAGATGACACTTGATGTTAATACAGGATTTTCAAATATTAATTCATTAATTAAATTAAAAAATGAATAAATAGTAACAAACAAAATAATAACCCAACAGCATATATAGAAAAGAAAATCGCTCGTTGTTTCCCTATACCGCAATGGATAGCGTGTCGGACATCTCATCCAATGGTCATGGGATCAAGTCATTCCTTGAGTGGCCTAGTTTCCAAGAATGTATTTCTTTTTATTATAATAATTAAATTAATTGATGAATAAAAAGTAACAACAAAAAACCAGTCTAACACCATATATAGAAAAGAAAAATGAAAATTTCAAGAGAAATCGCTTTCTATTTTGTCACTTAATATTATGATTTTGTGATATGTATATACATATTTATATTAATTCTAACTATTTAATAAAAAGTAAATAAAATGAAAATTTTCTCTGTTGACCTAAGTAGGATTGTTTCAATTTTTTTTATATTACTTGTTTCATATAAAATTAATATTAATTGTTCTTACAATAAGCCTCCTATTTTTAAGTAAACCTAATTCAGATATCCTTTTCGAGATACTGAATATAACTATGTATGAATATTTAGATATATCTGAACTGTTAGGTTAAAAAAAAAGAACCACTGTAACTGAAAGATTTTCTTTTAAATCACAGAAAAGTGACATTGAATCACTTTTGAAAGCTTTATTATGTTTGGCAAAAAACTAATTGTGTTCAGTTTTTGGCAGAATAAGATAACTTTTAGGATCCATAATTTGTTTAATAGTACAAAGAACACTAGAAGTCTGAAAAGCCATAAACACATATACTGAGTCGTATTGTGGTTTGCGAGCTGCAGACTGCCTATTCCTGGGTCGTAATATTGGGGGTTTCCCATCCAAGAGACTAATGCTTGTGCCAATACAAAAGAAATTTGCCGATCCACAGATCTGAACGATTGTTAAAACATAGAGTTTGATTTTTGAAACAAGAGTAAGTCGAAAAAAAATATACATAGTTTAAAAAAACTGAAAAACACGCTTTTATGGCTAACCGAACTAAAATGTAAAAAATAATTCTTAATATAAGAATAAAATGATTAACGAGAAAATGAATGTTATTGTGGTAAAAGCGTGGAGTGCTCGATATCAATTGTTATAATTTCTTACAATTTCTATTCTGAAATGCTAAGTTAGCGTAAAAATGCAGTACAAATCCACTTCCCCCCTGTTTTTATCACAATGCCATTAATTTTGTCGTTAATCATTTTATTCTAAAATAAAGAATTTTTTTACAAAGACTTCAATTAAAAATAAAAGCGTGTTTTTTAGTTTTTTTAAACTATAAATTATTTTTCATTTTTTAGTTCGAGCTGAATAAAAAAGCGTGTGTGTTTAGTTTTTTAAACTACTATTTATTCATTCATGAATTAATCTTAAATGTGACCTTTTTTAGAATCTGGAAAACCCATTGGCATCCTATCAATGAGTTGATACGGCCTTGTTTGCAAAATGTAGGATTAGCCAAATGAAGGAAATCTGGAAGAGCTAAGTTTGAAATATTTCATGCGGAAAAAAGTGTAAAGTAAAAGATATTTTATTTAAAAAGAGCTGTAATTCTCTCTGGAACTTGCATCAGCATTAGACATAAAAGTACGTGTTTTGAATCGAAGAGTTTGTGAGAAATTATTTAATCCGGTGAGACCTCTGAATCAATTCTCAACTGTTTTGATAAAATGAATGAAGCGATGAATGATGTCTCATTCCACCGATCCGAAAGGCGAATTTATAAAAACAGAATTTAAGCCTGAGTTAAGCATTTAGAACATAAATTATTGTTTTCACTTGATGGAGTCTTTTTTTAAATTTTTATTTTCAGAAAAACTGGACAACTGTTTATATTATGGCAAGAAATTAATGACGCACTCTTCCCTTTTTCACATTAAGAACCCTTTTTTTTTGTTGTACCTGTATTAACCCTGAACGTGTGTGTGTTTTCGTTTCAAGGTTGAATCTTAATCTTTTAGTTACAAAATACGGAATTAGTCGCCAAATCTGGAAATAAGATGGAATAATAAATCTGGAAATAGTACATGGGATTAGTTGCTAATTCTAGGAATAGTATATGGAATTAGTTGCCAAATCTGAAAATTGTTATTCCTGATGATCCTGAGCAGGACAAGGGAACAAATTTATGAAATTATCGTGTTGTCATCTGTCCTTCACAAGTGTGCAAAATTTCGTGTTTATCTAATCTTTTAAAATGGATAAAAATCGAGTTCAAAGATTCCATTACATAGAAGGGAAGCTTATAAAAGCGTGTTAAAAAAGTTAAATAAAGAGGCAGCTACATTTAAGAACAACATATACAAACAATGTACGAGAATAAACAAAATGAAAAAAAAATACTCAGAAATAACGTGTTGAACTACGTGATAGTGAGATTAAGGGTTATATTAACGTTACACTATAAAGCAGGGTTATGCAGACATTTCCAGGGTGCGGGCTGTGATTTAAGGAGTTGCGGTCCACCCAGTGTCAGTGGCGCACACAAGGGCGGGGGAAGCGTCCACGGGTCCGGACCCTCTCTTATAACTCTTCATTTTTTCCCGATTTATTATAGTCCCATGTATATAGTATGTAAAATGTAATTAAGTATTTGATATTAGTATTTTTTTACTTATTAATGTTAATTATTTATTTAGTAATTTATTTTTTGCTGGTTTTTGTTTCCGACTATCGACAAAATAAAGAAAAAAAAAATGTTTAGCTGCGTATTGGTTTGATACGAGAATGGTAGACCTTCAACCTTCGACCCTCTTCCCTTCAAAAATTCTTGTGTATGCTACTGCCCAATGTCGTAGGTGTGGTGTGTGTGAGGCAAGGAAAAAAGGTTGTTATTATAACTTAATAATAAGTACGGAATATGTACTTATCTACTGAACTAAAATAAAAAACACCTTTAAAATCACATTTAAAGCAAAACGCAAGATACAAACTTAATAATAATAGCCCCAAGTATAATTATATCAAATGGTATATTTATTATAAAACAATTCAAAATACATTAAAAAAAATGAAACATTTTTTATCTAAAGTTAGTTTTCGTTGTTATAGTCAGTAGAAAGCTTCGTCTGCGTACTGTCAGCCAATCTTGAA
Source organism: Trichonephila clavata (assembly GCA_019973975.1). Taxonomy (NCBI): domain Eukaryota; kingdom Metazoa; phylum Arthropoda; class Arachnida; order Araneae; family Nephilidae; genus Trichonephila; species Trichonephila clavata. Next base: position 403,505 of record BMAO01024754.1, read on the forward strand.
TTTTCCGTATATTACAAACGTAAAACTTTTAGGCGGTCACTCCAAATCTTCTTGGAGGTCCACCGGTCGATTGCTATCGGCGTAATGCTCACCCCGGCTATAAAGCAATACAAGTAATACTGGTAACGCACTTCGTAATTTGCGCCTCAGTCAACTTGGCAACCCTTCTCTAAACTATCGCACCAGGTCAATGGCAGGACTCTGAGCAGTATAGATTTAACGTGTATCAGCCCCTTTTACACGGAGGGTAGTACTAAACTGCACAAGCTTACCATTAATTCATTGCAAAGTTTAAAATATTTGACGAGGCTTATAAACTGATACCGAATGCCACGAAAGCACAAGCTGGAAAAAAATGGCCGTGGCATTTGTGAATAATTTTCAAAGTTTTTTGAGTGTTGTTAAAGGTACAGGGTGATTTTTCCGAGTCTAGTGATACTATTCAGTCACCTGTAGCTCGATCTAGCAAGAGAAATGGCACTAGATAGGGAGACGTAAAATGACATGGGAAGTATATTTATAGAGCTGTATAATGCAAAAAGTGTTACAAAAAATAATGATTTACAAAATAGCAGTAAAATGTTATGTTTTATTCACTACATTCACTTTATCTTCGAGGAATTCGACCACATTCTATATGATCGCCGTTCTACTACACCCACGGCACGACGGAGTTGTAACAATGACACGTGAAGACTTACTGAAAAATTAAAAGTTTTTTTAAAAGATAATAAATAACCATTTTTTTACAATTTAATTGAAGTGGGGTTTTTTCAGACAACCCCCTTCCTCAAAATTTAGATCAAGATATGTTTGTGAATAAAAGTTTGCTATGAACATAATAAAATAAATATGTCTCAAAACTGGCTAATGTGCACATATAATTACCAAATCTTGTAAGCATCTGTAAGAGCTCATCCTAATATAGATGATTTGGTAAAAAAAGCAGTAATTCAAAAGTCACATTTAGTAAATACTGAGGGTTTAATAATTATTTTGAATTAAGTGATTCAAGTTACTCATTTTTATTTTATAACTAACCTAACTTATTGAACTTGTAAAAAGTTTATTAACAATAAAACCTTAGTATGTACTTTCGTCTTATTTATTATAGTATTTTTAAATTTAGACTACAAAGACTTACATAAAAAAATGCGCTATTTCCGTAAAAATCCCATAATTAAACCTATAAGTAACACTTTTTCACTTTTCCATGTTTGTTTGTAGGAAAAGTTGTAAGTGGCCGCATAGTTAATTTTTCATCAAGTAGTGTCACTCTTCCCAAAAAAGTTGGTCACCCCTGTTATACACAACGCATTCTCTGCACAATTCCTACTGCCCAGCGCATCATGCCACGAGGAATATCCCACACTGTCTCTGTGATATGTGTACCATCAATGGTTCCCTGTGATACGTGGATGATTGCAGTTGCAACATCTGTTATCACCTCTTCTGACACAGTTTTGTGTCCTCTACCTCTACGAAATGTTAGTTGGCTCTGTTTCTTCGAACTTCTTATTCATCCCTTTCAAAACATTAAGCGATAAAGCCCTCTTACGTAGCTTCTGATGGATTCTAAGCTCAAGAAGAACCGGGAATGATTAAGATAATACAGCTCTACCAATATTGCACTTTCTGGTAGTGAGTCGCAAATTCACTCGAGCTGATTCACTTCTGCTGAGAATACTACACTGAAGTGCTACTGAATTACGGATAGCAAGGGCTATGCAAATTGTGTAGCGCTGCGCCTCATTTATGCGAAACTGAGGGTGCTATGGTAACTGCATACATAGCGCGTAATGTGGTTATTCTGAATTAGCTGTTGGAATTTCCAGTATGGGTAAAGTGCCTGATTTAGACACCTTCGATCGCGGACAAATCGTAGGTGCGCGACGCATGGACCATTCAATTTCCGAAATTGTCAGACAGCTAGTATTTTCAAGATCGACAGTGTTAAGAGTACATGAATGGTGGGCAAAAAGCAAGCAATCGGGCAAACTGCAAAGGACTATTAGCCTTGAAAGTGCGTGGTGAAAGACGGCTCAGTTGTATCGTACTTAGCCAGCAAAGCCAAACATTAGCTCAAATTACCACCTAGATAAATGACGGTGCCAGTCATACAGTCAGTAAGCAAACTGTGCAGCACTTGCTTCACCGTATGGGTTTCGGGAACCACCGACTTACGATAAAACCATTGCTCAATGCTTGCCATCGGGCTGCACGTCTTGCCTGGGCTAGAGAGCACAGACTGGAGTGTAGAGGACTGGAAACGAGTAGCATGGAGTGATGAATCTTGATTCCTACTACTGCCAACGGGAGGCGGAGAATAGGGCGTCAAGCTCATGAAGCGATACATCCTGCATGCTAGGTTGGATCTATAGAAAGGCATGTTGACTCAACTATGGTCTGAAGTGTTTTCTCATGGGCACTGCTTAGGATCTTTGGTACGTGTACGTGTACTCTCAATGCAATTCGGTACGTAGAGTTGCTGGGTGATGAACTCCATCCGTTTATGCTTTTCTGTTATTCGCACGATAATGGAGTTTTCCAGAAAGACAAATGTACTTCTCACAAGTCCCGGTTGGCTACTGGCTGGTTGGATGAGCATTCTTCTGACTTTTCTGTTATAAATTGGCCACCTAGAAGCCCAAACTTAAATACTATTGAACATGTTTGGGATGTTTTAGAACAAGGCGTGAAAGGCCATCACCCTTCCCCAACGAACCTTACTGAAGTATGGACAGCCGTAGCCAATATTTGGCAAGTCATTCCCGTGGAACGTTTCCAGAAACTTGTTGAATCTATGCCTCGTCGTGTGGCAGCCGTTATCAAAGTCGGAGGAGGCCCAACTCATTACTAGGTAGGTGTCTCTAATTCAGTGCCACTTCAGTTTATTTATAGGAGCTGTGTACATGATTTTATAACCCAAATTACAGGTGCAGTTGTCGTACATGAAAACAAAAATCTGAATTTAGCTTTGATTGCCTATGCTTTGTGCTGATTCTCGGTTTGGTGAGCTGTAACAGTGCCATGAATACTCCCATTGGCAGTTTTTGAAACTAAGAAATTTTACGGGGTCTTACTTTCCATGTTAATATTAGTTTCCATAACAAGTTTGAAGCCATTACGATTGTTAAATCGAGTTATAGATGACTCTGAATAATGATAGTTTCATAAAAAATCACCCTGTTTATGATATCGACATGTTTCACATAAAATTGGAAAAATAATTTTTAAGAAATCAATAAAATTGAATTTTAAGTCTCTTCTCCCTTATAGACTTTAAAAATTTGTGATGGGACTGTAAAATTATTATTTGGATTCTATGATACTTCCACAGTAATTTATACAACGTAACCTATAATTTTGGCATACTAGATTTCAATTTTCCTTTTCATTAATTTTAGTTTGCTCATGTATTATTGAAAGTAAAAATAGAAGCTGTTATGGTTATTAAAAATTAATAACCATAACAGAGCGAAACAAATTAAAGTTTTCCTTTTCTCCAGGGATAAAAACGGCTTTTAAAAAAATTCTTCTGTACCACTACATCACTCGGAAGACTAATTATAGTTAGCCATTAAAATTTTTGAAAGTATTTAAAAGCTGAATTCTAAGCAGAACACATGCTTTTTTGATAAAAATAAATAACGGATACTTATACAATCATAAACAATACCCTTCCTTAATCCAATCCCTCTTTTATTGCTTCAGTTAAAGTTAGGAGAATTATATGGATTTTTTTCGACCATTTTTTGTTCACTTTTTAAGTCCTGCGTTAAAAGCTTTTAAATTATTTTTCAAAATTCAATTGAAATTTAAAACAAATAATAGTAGAAGTTCTGTCTTTCAGTATCTTTATAACTTCAGATAAATATTTAAGTTTTAAATTTGATCGAGATTTCTTGCTTGATTAATATAAATACTCACATTTATAAATTGTTGATATATCTAAAAAGCAATAAAAATTTCATTTTACGAAAGTGTTTCGACCTTCCGATTTATAATATTCATTAGAGACTCGGTAAAAACATTCAAGAATTATTCTGAAAAGTTTATTCAAATACTTTATAATGAGTAAAAGAAGAAAAACTCATAATACGTTTTTCCCAATGGGAAATTCACCCAGCAAAGAACAGGCTTTGAGCAAGAGATTCCTAACACTTAAATAAGGATTATCTATTGGAATCTGTTTCGATGAAGTTATTCACGCATAAAATTCATTTGGCTGTTTTCACCTGTCTTCGGGCGACAAATGTGTCAGTTGGAAACCTCATAATTCTATCTAATTATAAGTGAATACTCGTCGTGAGGGTAATTTGATGACAGCTATGTGGGAAGTATTTGACAATGAAAATCCGATGGTCTGAATTTGATTTCCTTTAGTACTGTAAGTTACACGAATAATTTACATGGATGTTAATAAGTGGAACAGTTTGACTGTTGGGACATAAACTCGCTTTCTAGGAAATATATAAAGCAATTATTAGACAACATTTACAAAGAAGTACACTTTTATATCTTCTCTCATCTTTAAGTAATATTTTAAACATTTCTGCAACCACAAGACGTGGATTTCTCTTATACAGCGTGTCTGAAAAAGATTGCATTTCTTAAAATTTTTTCTCTAGTTTCTCTGAGGTACTATTGGAAGGTTTTATTATACCAGAAGTTAGGTAAAATATCACACAAAGTTTTTTTTGTACCTAAGTTGCACCTTACAAAGATTCAATATGGGCGCCCTTCGTGACGCAGCAGATATCTAGGCGATAATCCATTTCCGTTCATACTCGCACCAACATGTCTCTTGTAACGGCACAAAATGAATGTTGACTTTCAGGCCAATTTTCACCACTCTCTACACATCGGGTACCTAATAAAAATTTAGAAAAAGGGTACATTTTTTTCTGTCATTACAAGAGAAATGTTGGTGCGAGTATGGACGGAAATGGAGTTTCGCCTAGATATCTGCTGTGTCACAAAGGGCAACCCATATTGAATCTTTGTAAGGTACAACTTTGGTACAAAAAGAACTTTGTGTGAATTTTACCTAACTTCTGGTACAATAAAACATTCCAATAATACCTTAGAGAAACTAGAGAAAATTTTTAAAAAGGGGTACAATCTTTTTCGGACACGCTGTATAATCCTAGAGTTTTATTCCTCGAATGTGTTAATGTGGCCGCGGTATTCTAGTGATTATGGTCCTGAGCTCATGACCGGTGTGTCACGAGTTCGAGCCTAGTGCTAGTAAGGACATGCAGTGCAGAAGGCTGAAGCATGTTGAATATATCGTGGCTCGAGCGTCCTCCCGTTTGGAGAGGGGGAGTCAGCACAAGTGTCATCCTCGTAACTTGACCGAGGTTCAAAATTACGATATCCGTCATCAGCATTCCTTGTGTTTCTTAATAGTGGGATGTGCTGATATCAGGGATAAGACATTTATCTTAAGGTAAAGAGGATATGATGGCTATACCATATTACGTCATTAATTAAAGAAATTAACTTAATTTATTCATATTTTTAAGGCTCAGTCAAAGCATTCAATTAGATAGACTTAAAATATTATTTTTTTGAAAATATTAATAATTTCAAATATTTTAAATGTTTAATCATTAAAGTACAAAAGCATTAGTTATTCGGAGAGTAGACTTGATGTATGTATTGCAATAATAATGCGATGAGAACTTTTTGATGGGATGCACTAAGGATATATAACATTTTAAAGTTAGAAAACTAAAATATTCTTTCTATATCGTAATGTGGGCTCACTAGTTCATCTACATGGTGTCCCCAAATGCCGTGTACAAACTTGGAGGGGAGGTAGAGATCATCCTGAGGAACCATAATTATATCGGAAAGCATGGGCGGAAGTGTAACCCTAACGAAATAACGAGACACAAAGATGGCAAGGCCACAATACAGAATGTAGTGTAAAACGCTTTGTTACAAAAACATAAAAAACAATAATATAAATTAAGAGTATGACATTAAAGCATCACAGAAGGAGCTTGTCATTGCTGCCGATGGCATGCATGCAAGCACGGCACCGACGCGACATGGATTTGGAGGAAATGTTCGAAAATACAAGGCGTTTTTAAAGGGTCGTAGCAGCAGCGATGGATATTCGTCCCATCAGGTGCATTTCAGAATTGATGAGGGTATCGTCAATCATGGCTCTGATAGATGCATGTTCCGCTAGGGTCATATGCACCTGAGAAAACGTTTGATAATTCGGTTGCCGCTTCGTTGGATATCTGTCCTCTTACAACCGAACAGCAATACGTCCATTTCCATTGGCTAGGCCACAGATGAAATGGATATCCACCAACTCAGCGTTCATATAATGATTCATGTTCATCCCACGCTGTCCAAGTCTGAAATGAAGAAATCACATGTGCCGACATTGTGAGCTTACGTACAGCGCCACCTATCACTTTCCGCCCACACTTTTCTATGAAATTATGGCTTCGCGCGAAGTTCTCTAACTCCCCTCCAAGTTTGTACGCGGTATTCGGGGATACTCTGTAGAATATAACAAGGGTGGATAATATATCCTTCAGTCAGAAGAGAATTTAACATTGTACATAACTTCTTTTTAAATCCTTACTGATAAGCATAAAATTTAAAATTTTCTTCGGTTTCACAAATTCTTATGGACTTACTGAATGGTCATGGTAGTTGAGCGGTCATGGTTATGAACTTGTGGCCAGTGTTAAATCATGGTCTGATGTCGTAGTGCTGCTAAATATCCACCTTATGGATTGACTAATGCATGCTAAATCTGCCGAAGCTCAAACTCATCATGTCGAGGTATGGTAGGTCGAAGAGTGAGGTGACATGTTACTTGTCGTCCTCATCACTTGACTGTGGCTCAATATATACAGGATGATTCACTACCAGACCGATAAACGTGCAGTGTGTAGGAGTAAGAATGCAGGGTCGCAAATGTCGTAGTTGCGAGCTATGGTGCAAAGAAGTAGAAAAAAAAAAGAACAGAAACAGCAACACACTAATAAGACAGAAAACTTATTATTAAACAGTTGTATTACAACAGGTGTTCAAAATTACGATCAGAAATCATCTGGTAAATCTGACAGTGACGTTGCGTGGAATTGCTGACGTTCTGGAATATTCCTCTTGACATTTTTACGGTATCTGGCGCTGAACAGAAGGTTTCATGAACACCGATGCTGGAACTCATCATTTGCGATCCGTTTGCCGAGGTAGTAGGATGAGTGAGTGAATATTAACGTCGCACTGTTCAGCTACACGAGGGCTTTTGGCGACGGGCCGCGTAATTTAAGAGATAGTAGGATGAACTCGTATTCTAACGAGGAACTGGTCGACATGCTGATGTTCTACATGATGACGATATGATGCGAATCGTAACAAGTACTCCATTCTGTGGTTGTACCAGGAACGTTACCCAAACAGGAATGTTACACATCACACGGTAGCCTAGTGGCCAAGGTAACGGATTCATGCCCGACGTGTCGTGAGTTCAAGTCCAGTGCCGTTGAAGAACCGCCTTGTAGGGGAGCGATGCACGTTAAATCTGTCGAGAGCTCAAACGTCCTCCTGTTGGTGTGGTAGTTAAGAGAGGGGGTGCCAGTTCAGGTGTCGTCCTCGTCACTTGACCATGGTTCGAATTACGTGGTCCGTCGCCAAAAGTCCTCGTGTAGCTGAACAGTGCGACGTTAATATTCACTCACTCAATCAAGAAAAATCCATTTGTAAAACCTAATATAAATTTGATTTTTTAAAAAAGACTTATAAAAAAAATAAGGCTCCACAGAAAAATCGTTTATTTTTATTTACAATTCAGTTTTGAATTGATATAAGGAACTATTAACTAAATCAATTTGCAAAGAAAATTATCTTTGAAAATATTATACAATATTTTAGAAAGAGCATTAGAATTTAGAGGGAAAGTGACATTAACATCATTTGTCTGAGGACGGTGACCCCCAAAATTCTGCAGAGTTGGAGCTTAGATTAGCATTTCCTGGGAGAGAGAAGACACAAATTCGTGTCTAGGTTCTAATTGGATGCTAATTTAAAGGTGATTCATTATGCACTTTTCTTTTATTTACATAGCGGAACATGTTAAGAGCAATGTTCTGACGAAACCAATTCACATTGGGTTTCGAGGTGTTAAAATTAATTTTATTATTTCTAGTGGCCCCAAGACTCTCACATTGCTAAAGCTTAAAAGAAGTCAAATCATCTAAAAGTCATATGTATTGTTTTATTTTAGAAAAGTTGTGTTATACTTCTTAAAATATTTTCAAAACTTTTGAGTTCAGAATTTCAGTGTTAGAAAAATTTTCAAGATAATTTGCAAATGGATAAGTTACGAAATGTAATTCTATAAAAATCCTAAGGAGTTCAGTAATATCTTAGAGTGTTGAATTAAATATAAATAATATTTATTAATCCTAAAACGAAAATGATTGTTTCTCAAATAAATGCATTTTTCAAAATCATCTGAAGCATAACAGAACTGTTTGATTCTTGAGAATATCCTTCCACAAAGTTTCCCTTTACATGTGGCTGCAGTGTCCGAGTGGTTATGGTCACGAACTCGTGGTCAGCGTTGCTTCTGCCATGTCCTGTAAGTTCAACTTCTGATGCCATTAAAATGATGCCCGGATTATTCGCAATTAAATCTGTCGAGACTTTGTCCTCACATTGGAGAGTTGTAGAAGTTAAAAGAAAGGAGGTTCCAGCTTAATCTTTTGTATTTCTTCGAGGAGCGATGTGAATAATAAAACGGTTCCTTTTTTACGTTGCTATTTTTGTGGGACAAATTACCCACTTTAATGGAGAGATTGCAGAATTCGAATATGTGTTATATTGCTTATCCCGTTTGTCTTTTGCATGTGGGAATAAAAAATATTTAAATACTTTCAGAAAATTTAAGTAATTCTCTATAAAAAGTCAACAGGGTTTATCAATCGAACTTTAAAGAAATTAATGTAGTGCTAGGGGGATGCAAAGGTTTTTAAGTACCTGTTAATATGTGTGATATGGAATTAACCCCCTCCCTCCGAAAAAAAGGATTACTGGTACTAAAAAACACTGTTACAGGATCTATAACATAGGTATTTAACTTTTGAGCTATATGGATTAGAAATTGTATTTTTCCAAGTATTATATTTTTAAATGAATTACTTCCATACTTCTGAACTTATATTCTTGAACATTATGTGCCTATTTGTTTGTTTATTCCATTCCTCAAAAATCTTTGTCTTAAATATTCTTAATTTATCTTTCGTAGCTTGTAATATACATTTGCTAGTCTTAAAAGTATTTTATGTGAATGCTACAAAAAATAAAGGATAGCATACCAATTTTCTAACCACTCACTGTACATCTAAATATCACAAAATTAAATTTCTTCTACTTTTTATTAATGACAGCATTTATTTATTTTAAAGGACATCAGATAAAGATAAGAAGCAAGATCTATATTTGTAAGCGTTAAAATATATTTGTCGTGCTTACTTGTTACTTGTTATATAGGGCGAGCTCGTATTGACAGTTGTGATTGATGCCCTTGCACTTTTCATGCATCTTCCTTTTTTTTACTTTTTTTGTTCTGCACAGAAAAGTTTACTTCGAACGTAAAAAAGTTTTCGTCTTCTTTTTCGTCTTGATGGTCAGTGACAGCAAATGATACCTCCATCTAGTCATTTGATGAAAAGAATCGTTAATCGTGAAGACATACAACTGAAAAAAGACTATTTTTTAGATGAGTCTTGAATAGTATTGTAACTTTAAAGGCGATTCCAAGAGTTTTTTTTTTAAGTTGTAAAAAGAAATGAATGAAAGGATTCTCCGCATTGAATTTTATTTATATTGAATAGCACAACAAATTGTGATAAAATTGTAAAAGTAAATTTTAAATTAGAAAAAAGCAAGTCTTAACCATTATTAAATAGTTCCTGAGAGGTATAAGTTAAAAAAATGCATTAACTTTTAACAGAAACAAGAATATAGATTAAAAGAGTAAAATTTTGTGTACATCGAATTTTAGATTACACGAGGAAAATATAAATAAAAATTAATTAATAACTATCCATATGAAATTGTAAAACTAATGAAAGCTTTTTGAATATGTGATATATAAAATGTCTCGTGTTAAGAAAAAAGTGTGGTTTATTGAAAATTTTTGAATTATTTAAAAAAAAACACAGCTTTTTAATTCGAACAAAATACATTTACTCATTTGAAATGATGCATATTACCTTATGTTGTTGTTAAATTCTAATTACACATATTTATATTTTCCACACGATAGAAAAATCACCCAGCTATAATTCAATAATTCGATTGTGAAAGATTCATTCACTGTCTGTTTGGATTTGATTACCAAGATTAACAAACCAAAATATGAGTAAGCATATAAAAAGTCAATTGTCCAAAATGGAAAACTGTTATGCTTTTTTGAGTTGTTACCGATTTAGTGCTGAAAATTATGGTTAAGCTTGCTTTGCGGGATCCTAACCTTTCTCTTCAGCAGAACATTTGAACAAAATAGAGAAAGAAAAATCGTAGAAAAAACGAAGTTTGAAAAAGTGAGTTATGCCTAAAAATAGTCCGTGTGTGTTTATTATTTTTTATTACACTAAGAGACAATTAAACTAATAAGAATGACTGTTGTAAAACGGTTCAAAGTTACATATTGATACAAACAATAATTCAACAAAAATACCATAACTTAGCAAAAATCTTTTTCCACCTAGTATAATATAATTATAATTAAGGCTGGTCAAATACTATACTATAATGCTATCAACAGCATGATCATCTGTAAACAACATGAAACAACTATCTGCGATTTGTGACGATATACGAGTATTATCTCTAACTTAAACTAATACACTTTATAATATTATATATATATATATATATGTATGTATATATATAATCAAAATTTCTCTACAAGAGAGAGATGAATAAACATAATTAAAACTGAAAAGAATTGAAATTGCAAGACAAGATAACCAGACAACAGAATTTAAAAGGAAATATGAAATATTAAAGTAATAGAGTTAATTATAATATATATAAAAGAATGGTTGCTACGGTATTATGAACATTGCTGACTTGGGACAGCTTATATATAAAACATATTTTATATAAAAGTGGGGCTTAACACATGTTTTGTGGCCAGCCAACCTTCCCCCTTTCTATTGATAATACTGAGCAAAAACCTATTGAAAATAATGGATAGGAAATCTAAATCCATTATGAGAAGAAGGTAACTTACCTAAAATTGCTTACAGAAACGCTAAGCCGCGCTAAATCTGAGTACAATAAACAAGTTATTGCCAGACTCTGTACCCAAATACATATTCAAAGAAAAGCAATGGCTGAAAAGTAGCACTTAGCAGAAGTATGAAAAGAATAGAAATAATAAATTAAGAATTGTAAACATATTACCATTAACTTAGGGACACTAAGATTATATGATTTAAAAATATAAAAAGAGTAATTTTATCTTAAATTAGAAATTGGGGGTAACTATAACTATCTAGGAGGAATAATAAATTTAAAATAATAACCTAGTTTTCTGAACATGAAAACATATAGAAACATGTACATTACTCTCCCAATGTGATACTTTTATAATATTGAAATTAACGTCTTCTCGTTTATCATAAATATTAATAACTATTTTATTATCTTTTAATTTAATTTCTATATCAAGAAAATTTGCTTTATAAATGTTACTATTTGACTGAATTAAATTAAGATATTGTGGATAAAAATTAATGTTAGGTTTAAAGTTGTCTTGCTTGCCTAAAATGATAATATCATCTATATAGCGAAAAAAGTAATATTTTAAGTTATCTATGAAACTATTTTCTAAATAATGTAAATATAAATTGGCAAGACAGTTGCTAGCAGGGCCACCTTGTGGCAGACTTTTAATCTGTAGATAATAATTACCATTATGATAAATATAGTTCTCTTTTAGAACTAACCTAAGTAGAGAACCAAATCTATTATATTTGACGTTTTTAAATAAATTATCTTTATGTAATTTTACAGTGTTTTAATCATATCATCAATATTAATAAAGTTAAAAAGATCTTCAAAATCTAAACTATATACTGAAAATATCTTTTTATCTTTAATTTGTGCAATGAGTTCTTTACTACTTTTAAGAATGGCTGAGGCTTTAAGATTATTTATTGTATCTTGTAATATTTCATGGAGAATTTTGCCTTATTTGCTGATATATGTATTAAAACCATTAGTAACTGTTCTGAACTTGACTGGGTCTTTATGAAATTTAGGAGTAAGAAATGCATGTGGAAATTTAAAATTATTATTAATTTTATTTTTAATTGTTTATGAAAAGCCAAAATTTGATTATTTACTTCTCTATCAGAAATTGATGACTTAATAAAACTTATCAAAATGTTTGTTGAGCATTAAACTATAATAGTATTTACAAATGAAGGCAAAATTTCCTGGCACTTTATCAATATAAACTATAATAAAATTATTTTGCAATTTTTTAATCTGATTTTTAATATCATTAAAAAAGATGTTATTATCTGTACTAAAGTTATATTTATTAATCTGTTGTAAATATTACATTTAAATTCTATGAGTGCCTCTAAAGGCATACTATATTTAACAGCAATTTTGTAAATGAATTGCTCAATATCATTATATAACTGATTTTTGATAATTTTATTATTATTGGAAATCGTAAGTATAAAACCAGTACCTTTATTCATTATATTTCTAAGATTATTGTCTTTTACAATATTGAGGTCACCAGTAATAACATGCTGGTGATATTTATCTATGAATTCTTTAAATTCATTATAATTACATTTTAAGTTTTCTTGCTTTATAGGTACATTATAGTTAAAAAGTGATCTACCTATTTTTTATTATATTTAAAAGCCTTTTAAATAGTGATATTTTGAATTGGGAAAGTTGACACGTGTTTTTTAAAAATGCTAGAAAAATTAATATTATCATATGATTTATTCATGTATAATAATGTACATTATTCTGTTTGATATTTTTTATTTACATTGACTTTTATTTTATGTTTATGCTTCAAAAATTTGTGAATGTCTATTATGATATGTAAAGCATGACTATTCTTAATTTTATCTGAATTTAGTACTTCTTCCATAATACATATTTCTGTCTTACTTAGTCCAAACATAAAAGATTTAATGTGCTTTATATTAAAATTGTTCTCGAAACTTTTACATATATCATTAATACTATTTGAAGTAACATTTACGTCTCTGCTTAACCTTTTAGTCCTATTCCCTCTAGTTTTTCTTATATTAGTCTTTTTGAATTCATTATTGTAAAAATAATCTTTAGTATTTTGTTTAAAAGCATTGAGAATATTTTTTCCTTCATATAATGCATTTAGTCCATAAAGATAAACTATATTATATTACTTAATGTAGAAATTTTCCCACCATAGTCTATCTTTAACATTAGGGACTACTTTAATAATATTAAGTACAACATTTTCAAATCCATGTGTACTGAAGTGTCTTATTTCTATTTTATTTGAATTTTTTATACTATTAAAGTTTTTAGTATCTGACCTATGTTGATTATATAATTCTAATATTAATTTTATTACATGTCTGTCCAATATATTTAAATTGGCATTGTTTACATGTCAATAAGTAAATATAGTTAAATGTTTTACAGAAGGTAAATTTAGCATCATTTTTTTGATTTATTATTTATCATTTTACAAGTTTTACATCTATTCTCCCCACATCTTTTGTAAAAGTGAATTTTTCTATTGCAAAATTTACTATTTTGAAGCTTTCTTGAGAAATATCTATTGCATTTAATGTCATTAGAGTTAATAGAAACATTATTGCAAGGCATAAAATATTTTTTAGATTTCTTTAAGTATTCTTTATTCCAGAATACTCTAGTAAAAAATCTATTAGAATGTCTAGTTGAATCTCTACAATCAACCGAATTTTTCAATATCTTGTCATTATATACTGTATTCATCATCTCTATATTAAATACACTGGGCAACAAAAAAGAAATTTTTTTTTGTCTCAGAAAGAAAAATATGTGATTCTGATAGCATTTCTTCTCCTGAATTCAAATATGATATCGATTTTTCTTCATCACACAAGGTTTTCGAGGGACAGGCATTTATAATTTGAAACACTTTAATATTTTCTACATTCTTAAGCTCACAGTATTCGAACATTCGGACTCACCTAAAAATTAAGAAATCTCGATTTTCTTCTATATTTCGAATGTTGAGTATCCCTCTTGATGGTCCAACAATAATTGGCCAGCATATTAGCATTCCATTTGCCTAGATATCTCTTTTCTATCGCTGTAATCTCCTGATGAAAGCGTTCCCCGTGCTTATCGCTCCCTGCACCAAGATTTTCCGGGAAGAAATCTAACTACGAGTGCAGGAAGTGTATTTTTAAGGACATATTACAGCCCAAATTTTTATAATATGTTATAAGATCATGAACAATATCACGGTAATTTTCCGCCTTTAGATTTCCCAAAAAACTGTGAGTTACATTTTTGAATGCTTGCCAAGCTGCTTTCTCCAGTGGATTGATTTAATAGTTCCTCAAACTTCTCATCATGCATTAGTGATCGTATTTGTGGACCCACAAATATCCCTTCTTTAATTTTTGCTTCACTACTTTTAGGAAACTTCTGTTTTAAGTACATGAAACCAGGAGTATTGCCCAGGCTTTCACGAAATTCTTCATTAATCCTAGTTTGATATGTAATGGAGGTAGATACACATTTTTAGGATTACACAATGCATCATGTTTCACATTTTTTTGTCTAGGAATGAATGATTCACGTTTAGGCCCTTCTTTTCTGATGTAATGGTTTTTTCTGTCCCTACTATCCCAAAGACGCAAAAAACAACAGTACTTTGTGTAACTAAGCTGCAGACCAAGAATAAGTGTAATTACCTTCCAATCACCACAAATATTCCAATCATACACTGCATATTGAAGCTTTACCAATATAAATTGAAAGTTTTCATATGTTTCTTTCATACTAGCAGAGTGAGCCGCAGGTATTGAAGGGAATTTATTTCCATTATGCAGAAGCACTGCTTTTAAACTTGCTTTGGAGGAATCAATGAACAAGCGCCATTCTATAGGGATATGTTCAATACCAAATGTCTCCAGAAGAGAAGAAATGTCATTACAAAACACTAAGCCATTTTCTTCAGAAAAATAATCTTTACGTTGAGAATGACGACTACGATAAGTACATATCTTTGTATTCTTTTGAAGAAGATTCCATCCTTTTATCCGGGAATTAATTATTTCAGACTGTTTTTTGGATAACTAACTCTTGTATGAGATCGTTAAGATCTTCTTGAGTCAATAAATGGGGCTCAGATGAACAGCTTGGTTCAAAAGTTGTATCACCACAAACTGTTTCTTCTTCCTTACTTCTATCAGAATCTGAGCTCTCTTCATCCAATGTCACATGTTCTGGAGGCTTTGGTATGGGCAATTCTTCGCTGTGTGGAACTGGTCTCATTGCGGATTGCAAGTCAGGGTACACCTCTGTATATGTTTTGATTTTGACGTAATCCCTTTAATGTTTGTTAAGCAGAAATAACAGTCAGAGGAGTGATCTTTGGATTCCCTCCAAATCATAGGCATAGCAAATGGTATCTGGCGGGGGCCATTCTTCCATGCAGTGAGAAGCCTACTACACGAAAAACAACAGATATGTGGGGCCCAGGTCCTTGTTTGGTCCCCCACTTTACACACAAAATAAAGTTCATAACACTTTTTTACTAATGGAGTAAGGTTTTGCCTTTGGGACGTAAGCGTATTTCACCACATATATAACAAAAGTTGTTATGATGATTTAAACAAGCTCTATGCATTTTCTAACTAACAACAAATTAAAAGAAATAAATTTATAAATACGTAACATACAATAATCCAGACACAAAGCACAATTACATGTTTACTGGTTCACTACTATCTCATAACTGACATCGTTCTAATGAATGCAAGCTAGTCTAGACCATGCCTGTGCCTGTCTGTTGTGTCTGGTGCCAAAGTGCACAACAGTAGAAATGATACCATTTGAGTTAGCTCATGTGGTTCCATCACATTTACAATGTTCTAGGAGTTTTTATTTACAATGGACAAATGGTCGTTTATTAAAAAATATNCATCGTTCTAATGAATGCAAGCCAGTCTAGACCATGCCTGTGCCTGTCTGTTGTGTCTGGTGCCAAAGTGCACAACAGTAGAAATGATACCATTTGAGTTAGCTCATGTGGTTCCATCACATTTACAATGCTCTAGGAGTTTTTATTTTACAATGGACAAATGGTCGTTTATTAAAAAATATATTTAAATACATTAATTGAAATTAAAATTAAAAAAAAACTGTGGGTGATGGAGAAATTCCGAGTACATATTTGAAAACACAATAAAAAACTGCATGGTACTCATGAGACAAAAATCATGTTGACCAGTGTAATCTGTTAAAAAACTAGCCTAACAGATGTGAATAACTAACATGTATGAGAATACAAATTGCTAAAAAATACTTATAAGCAAACAGAGTAACCTACAAATATAGCAATATAAGAGTTTAATGGTAACTAGCTATATATATATATATATATATATATATTTAAATATATCCAAAATACCTCACACTAATATAACCAAGCAAATATTCAAATCATATTAAACCTAGAGTACAACATCATATTTCAAAATTTCAATGGCGAATAAAATAATGAATATCAACGTTTCAAGCGAAATTAAAATTGTATAAGATAAAAATTATAAAATATCCAAGTGCAACCTCGGACTTAGGACCGATAAGTGGGTTAAACTAGTTTGATGGCGCCAACCTTCCCCCTATTGCAACTTGGTAAACTAATCTGGAAATATCCAAATTCACAAAAATTTAAAAATTTAAATTCTAAAAAAACTTTTCTTTTAAAAATTTAAAATTAAAAAATATTTCTCTTTTTAATACTTAAAAAAATTAAACTATTCGCCATTGCATTCTGAAGGATATAACATAAAATTGTTAAAATGCAAAAACACCTTAGTGCATAATAAAACAACCATAAAAAAATCAAAGAATATGCACCGATCCTTGAAATGGTTGTATAGAATGAAAAAACCTTAAAAGTTTGAAAATTCAAAACAAGAGTGTAGTACATTAAAAAAATAGTGATTAGTGATTCCGTCTATTTGTGTGTCTTCATGTTCAGTGTACAATAAACAAGAATAACTAATATCAAGACTGCCTCCTCAATAATATTGATTATGCAACATAAATCGTCAAAAATAGTAATCATATTAAGAAAACCATTCCATGGTCACGTCTATTTCATATATATATATATACCTAAGATAACTATAGTCATGATAGTATAAAGTCTTAGCCACAGTAGTACGTTATACACAGTAGTACTTATCCACAGTAGTACTTAGCCACAGTAGTATATATATATATATATATAATATGAATTTGAGTATTTCTAAGTTGATGTGTTTGTGATAGATAGGAACAAAAAAAAGTGCAGCTGTTTGGAAAATGATAATTTATTCCAGGGATTCAACAAACCGTTCTGTACCCCAAGCCATGACTGGAGCGGATCCCTATTTCAAGCATCGATCGTGAGAGAGTGACTCTTGTCCATGTGGTTGGAGTTAGTCAGCCGAAGTCAAAGAGGTGGGTTCAGTTGTACTGAGCAAGAAGTTCACCCGACTGACATACAAAGGGCTGAGGATTCGTCATATATGTATGTATATTCTCAATCTTACTCACCCCTCATATTATCGATTGATCCCTGGAAATATGTTTTACATAAATTACAAGTCTGTAATAATCAGAGTAGAGTTCAAATTCAATATTGTTGTTGTCAGCTATGTTTGAAATGTAAATAAAAAGGCATTAATTATTAAGTAATAAAAATAGATTTTAAACGTTTTTCACATATATCCAGGGACATTTCAAGACCCCAAATAAAAATGAAAGTTCATGCTTTCTACAATATATAAAAAAGGCTGTTTAAAATAATATTCAAATAATTTTTCAATATTTAGATATGGTGCGTATTTTCCGAAGCAATGAAAGAAATAGCGAAACATTTTTACATTCCTTAAAGTGCTGTTATGTCTCCGTGGTATTCAAACAAGATTACAAAAATATTCGCATTATTTATTCAACTTTATTAATACTAAATAAATTTATCCATCTTGAAATATTTTTCCAAAAGCTTTTGTTAGTTTCGCGTTATGTAACAGAATCTTGTATAAATAATTCAGATTAAATTTAATCATTATAAAATATTCTTGTAAGAACATTTTTTTTAGAATCGTAAACGTGATATGATTTTTAAATGTGTGGCTTAAAGAAATGATGGAATTTTCAATTTAGTTTTTTAAAAATATATTTTAATGTATAAAATTTTAATATTTTTTGCAATTTAAAATTTTTTAGAAATAGTTTCCTTACTGCATCAATACAATTCAAAGAACTTATGAATTATTAAATGTAGTGGCTGTCTAATCTTTTTCATTATAACCTTTATGTTTTATTTTTATTTTAGAGTAAAACCGTATTAAAAAATAAAATTATATAAGTTGAGACAGAGAAGAAATTTATTTATTTTTTTAATGCGTTAAAAATTTTTGTGACTTCAATGCGAAGCATTTTTTAAATGTTTTTTTAATACAAATATATCTGTCAATTCTATTACATTAAATTTTCTCTTGTATTAATGAATTTTTAACTAACGAGACAAACATTTTTGATGTATATAAATTTCTATAACTTTATACAGCGATGAGTTATAATTTAACACAGATTTTCCTTTTGGTTTTAAAACTCTACTAGAATTCAGGAAATACACAGCACCTATTTGATATATGAAATTCAAAAAAAATGTTAAACAGTTTAATTCTAATAAAAGTATTCTAAGTACAATAGATACACTGTTTATACAAAAATGCGTAAAATAAGAGAAACTAAAGAGAACTGGGTTGTTAAAATTGCTATTTTTTAAAATGGTGCAAATTTTGTTACACGCACACACACACAGATATATATAGGAAAAAAGCGACTCCCTCCCCATTACGAGATATCTTGAATTATTAAGCCAGCAGACTTGAAATTTGGTAACCATGTTTCTTTTGTCGAATAAAGATCCAGTAAGAATAGATTTTGAAGAAAATAACATTCAGTGGGGTTAAGTGGGCTTAAGAGAAAAATAAACATCCCTTTTAGGAACAAGTCTAGTTTTTTTCAAACCAAAATGAGATGGGTATAAGAATATTTAGAATACATTCGACAATATAATTTGTTGAATCAATTGAAATTAATGGACTTTGACATCAATAACTTAAAACAATAGATAGTAACACATCATGAAATACCCATCAAAGCAAATGGGTTAACGGCTAGAAAAGGTGCATTGATAATCAGTCTACAAATAAGATTCAAAATGTAGGAATATCTTAGAATTTTCAAAAGTAAAAATTAATAGTATATTGTATTGAATATAAAATTGGAGCTTTTTATTACAAAACTTATTAAATTTTTATAATAAAAATGATACTTTATTTTATAATTCAAGTAATTTTAAAATAAATTACATCTGTAACAAATAAATCAAAAATAAATTAATTAAATAATCTGAATTTATTTGGAGTGGATATGTATTTGAACGGATATATAAAACAACATAACCAGATTGCAGTTGAACTATTGTACGACATATCGGATATATTAACACGCAAAATACTTTTTGCTGCTTTCTAAATTCTAAATATTTAGAAAAGGTAAAAGAATTGATCATTAAAAAGGGCTTGTGTGTACTTCGACCACCTAACTGAAAATAGTATTGAGAGTTTCAAATGTCAAATAAAAAACAACTTATATTAGCGCATTTATCTTGACAATTCTCTGTTACAGGCAGACATAATAATACAAGCATCAATCTGTTACTTTGATTGATCTTTGTATTTAAAATGAGTAAAGGCGCACACACACACACACACACACACACACACACACACACACACACACACACCACACACACACACACACACACACACACACACACCACACACACACACACCACAACACACACACACACACACACACACACACACACACACACACACACACACACACACACACACACAGCCTCGGAGAAGTTCTTTCATCTTCGGAAACAGATCAAAGTAACAAGGACTCATGTCAGGTGAATAGAGAGGGTGTTCTAAGATTTTTCATTGCCACCGTCGCAACAGAAGAGTTACAACGAGTGTTGTCATGCAACACGATAGGGTGATTGTTTTAAAATAAACGTCGCATAGCCAGACGCAGATGGTGCTATGGAAATCGGCAATAGTAGTCTGGGTTGACAGTTTGTCCTGCACAGCCACAGCATGTGTAAGTATCAAAACCTCCCAATCTCTTCATGTAACCGTCTTATACAGTAATGCATTTTCGCCACAGACTTCCATTGATCCGCAATAACATTCTGATTCATTTTTGCCACGGGCTATTTTAAGCCATGAATGTTGATCACCGTTTGAAATTATGCTTTAGAGAAGTGATTCCCAAATGGGTGTATATAGACCCCCAGGGGTCTAAGACGACCTGCAAGGTGTCCACGTCGGCGGAAAAATAATTTGGAGGTCCATGAGGTGTAAATGGGGATCTACATTAGTGGCTTGCATTAAAACAGATCGCGAATTTAATTTTAAAAGAAAGTTTAATCGTGGTAACCAGATTTTACTTATTTAACAGATTTATTTACTAAATTTATAATGAGTTTAATTTGCAGTTAGAAGGTGACAGCGTAAGTTTTATTAAAACAAGGACCAACATTTTAGCCTTGTACCTATTATTTATCCCGAATTATGGAATATCTTGAAAGTTTTAAATTTTTTTCTGAATGTGAAAGAGTTTTTGCGCTGAGAGCATTTGGAGTTATATACATTCGACAAGATTAATGCCAAATCTTGAAAATTCGCACCAAATTCATCCCTTCCATTCAAAAAATTTATTTGTTGCTCAGTTTTTTTATGTATTAATTAAATTTTTATTTAATTAATTAATATGTGTTTCTTAAATTTTAATCACTTTACTTCACGACAGTTAGAAATTTAAATCTTTTAAAGGTATTCTATTCCAGATGTCAAAAAGACATTTAAGTTGATAAATTTGCAAAAATTCAATATTAGATAAGCAGGGGTCTACCCCAAACTAAAAAACATAGCAAGGGGTCTATGAGACAAAAATGTTTGGGAACCTCCGATGGAAATGAGACACGTCACTTTAACGCGACACAACTAACTAAATCGAGTGTTTTTGCACTCTACGCAACGACAACAGTGCCATCACACCACTCCAATAACCTATTTACGCATGCCCACTCTCCTGCGTAGGTTAAGATGCCACTATTTAATTTAAAGCCTTCGTATATTTGAATAACGAAGAAACTTCAACAACACGAAAAAAAAAATAGAACAGAACAACTTAAAAACACTTGAAAAAAGCAATTTCTTTTAAATCACAGAAATGAAAAAAAAAAAGAATCACATTTACAGAGAAAACAAACTAAATTTGAAGGACAAATAAAATTCTAACTAATTCTGAGAAACACACTTTATTTTCTAGTTACACATCAACATATTAATTCTCCATCACAAATATGAAAATGAAAGGAATTTATTCAAATTGGTTGACAAAATTAAAGAAAGTTCTTTTCAAAACTTGATTGTTGTAATAAATAAGGAATGCAAACCTATTTATTTGCATTTAAAAACTTACAATATATAAACTTATTGATATATTAACAAATAATATTCAAAAAGGTTACAAAAGTTACTCAATCCTTAAAGATAAGAAAGCAGATTTCTCTCTCTCATTAGATTTATTTCCTTATTCTTTGGTTACTTCTTGAAAGAATAATATTATATTTCAATATATTTATGTTAAAAAAATGTGTAAATGTAAAATAAAAGTTATCGAAATCTACTCCAAAACATTTAACTAGTAACGAGTAATATAATAAATTTTTTTTAAATTTTAAATCTTATTTAGGTCAACAAATAAAAATTTTATTTTAGTTATGTAGCTGCCGCTTACGTCATTACTTGGGGTAACCAAAAGTAATTAATAGAATCTCGGGGTAAATTAATATATTTAATGACATAAGAAGTTACAAAGAACAGACACTTAGACAATTACAAGACAAACATTTAGAGAAAATGAGTGAAAATAAGTAAAGTTTACATACTCCAGGATTGGACATCGAAACGGGGAACGCATGCTTGTTCCGATCCAAACTCTCTCTGACCGTACTACAGTATTTCGTACAGTCACACTTTCGGTCTAAGCCCATATTGTAATGGCGGCACCTACGTTTCGGTCTTGGAACTATACCGTGTGTTACAGTTACTTTTTTTATTAAATAGTTACTATTTATATTATATTACAGAATCACAATATTAAGTGACAAAATAGAAAGCGATTTTCCTTGCAATTTTCCATTTTCCTTTCTATATATGGTGTTGGACTATTTTTATTTGTTTGTTAATGTTTATTGATTCATTAATTTAATTATTCTAATAAAATAATATAGCAAAAAATAAATTACATCCTCAGAACCCACAACCTTTGGATTAGAAGTCCAACGCGCTATCCATTGCGCTACAGGGACATATCGAACAATTTTCCTTTCTATATATGCTGTTGGACTATTATTTTCCTTTGTTACTATTTATTCATTTTTTAATTTAATTAATGAAATAATATTTGAAAAAACTGTATTAACACCAAGTGCATTCACTACAAGTTTACAAAAATGTATTTGAACTTGAATGGATGAATAGAAAGTATTTTATTAAAGATTGAAAATTTGAACAAGATATATATATATATATATACTAAAAATAGTTATATACCTAAGATAACTATAGTCATAATAGAAAAGATTTAGCCACAGAAATACTAAAAGCAAACTCCCAGCCTTAGGAACTAGGATATATATATATATAGTGAACTAATTGTAGGAATCGAAAAAGAATTATCTTACATACATAAATTCATGATATAAATATTTAATAAAATTTCAAGGAAATTCTGATGTGAACACATTGTATATAAACTTATAACTTAATTTATTAAATTAATTTTAAATTTAAATGACGCCATACTTATTAAAACTCAGTCACCAAAATAATTTCCTTTAAAATGATTTTTAAATATACATGTCTGATTAAGTCTCCGTCATGCTCGCTTGATCATGCACTTACTAAATAACATTGAAGCTTCGAAATAATAGGAAGGTGGGAGGGTATTCCTTAATCATTTGGTTAAATTAGCTTAGAAACCGTGGAATTAATAGTTTTGCGACTAGCTGATTAGTTAAAGAATATAATGTTATATGCATAGATAAGTATAACAGACTTTCTAAAGGAGATATTCAGTAAAATCCAATTTATCCTTTTCGATATAAAAATAGAAATAAAACGATAAATGCACGAAAACGATGCTTGCAGAAGTTCCTCTGAAAAGATTTATTTGTAAAATATTCAATGTAATCAGCATTGCATACGGAAGCACCATGATAAGAGAGCTTCATTGAATAAGAAATTTTAGAAACCAGATTTAAAGAAACCAAAGAATAGAGTGTGGATGGAAAGAAAAAACAAGCGCCTGATATAAGAACAATAAGTTTTTTTTAAAGAAAGTAAGTCTTAGTTCATTATGCGTTCATAGACAAAATGATCAAGGTACCGACATTTTTCCCATCCTAGTTCGTCCTCGAAGCAGGTTACAGTTTGATCACTGTGTTTAAAGTAAAATTTAGCTTAGATTTATTTCTCGAGTTCAACTGTCATTATTTTCAAGCATTTAATTACATTTTATCAGAGAATGTAATGGATAAGATAAGATACAATTTTAAAACATTTTATTTTGGTGACGTTTTTTTCTGTGTGTGTGCGCATGCGAATATCTTTTTCTTAGTTCAAATTACAGCAAAATTTTTTGTTAATGTTTCTAAAATTAAAAGTTTAAAATCAAAATTTATTAAAAAATTAATTTATTTTTAACTTTTCCACGTCTAATACTACTTACATCTCTTCCTATTTCAAGGTTTAAGTTTTCTATTATAATTTTTTATTATTTTAATACAATATTTTGTTATAACATTGGATTCTTAGGATAACAGACGTCAAGACAAAGGAAACGCGATGCTTTTCTTGCTAAAATTTACAAACATTACAAGTCTTCTCTTTGTAAATGTATTCACTCTATAACAAAAAAAAAATACCAACAACGATGCACCAAGAACGAGAAGTCCGATAGAGACAAAAATTGGCGGATAGAAAAATTATGTACAGAATAGAAAATGATTAAAGTTTCAGAAAAATTGAATGATTTATTTCATAGTTACATAGTTACAAATTAACGAGCTCCATAAGGAATTCATCCAACTCTAGCCTGGATGCAAGCAGCAACACGACGTGACATAGAGTGATAAAGCAGCCTGATGGCCTTTTGTGGTATTTCTTGCCAAATTTGCTCCAATTGTCGGGCCAGCTTATCAACATTCCCTGGTAGACTCAGTCGCCTTCCCATCATATCCCAGACATGCTCGATTGGAGTGAGATCTGGCAATCTGGCAGGCCAAGGAAGTGTTTGACAAGCTGTAAGAACAGTTCATAGCAACACGTGCCGTATGAGGTCTGATCTTATTTTCTGAAAAATAAGGCAAGGGTACTGCAGAAAAAAAAAGGTAGCAAAACTATTCTCAGAACGTCTTCGACGTACCGCTATGCTGTAAGTGTGCCTTTAATGAGAACCAAAGGGGTCCAGCTGTCAAAAGAAATGGCACCCCAGACCATAACTCCTGGTTGAGAGCCTGTGGGGCGTGCAATAGTGAAAGCAAGATCTGCACGCTGCCCTCCAGACATGTTTTCGATGATCGTCAGGAAATAGTTGGAAGCGGAATTCGTTGCTAAACACTATACGTCCCCAGTCAGCATGATTTCATTCTGATCGAGCCAAGCACCACTGTTATCTGACTGGAAAGTGTGAAGGCGTGAGTGGCCGGTGACGTAGTGGTCGGTACGAGCGTAAATTTCGCTCTATCAGCCGTCTGTGAATGGTCATGGTGGACACTCGTATGCGTGTCGCACGTTTGAGGGTTGAAAACGATGAATCAGGCACTGTGGCTGATGATTTGACAATCAATCTGTCCTCCCGATCTGCTGTGGCCCTAGGTCGACCGCTACCATCCATGACGCTGAAATCTGCCATTGTCCACCCATTTTTGCTTACTTCTTCTAATGGCCGCATCACTTCGACCCAAATGACGAGCGATTCTCCGATTTGCCCAACCTGCCTCTTTCAATCCAATGACGCGACCTCTTTCAAACTCTGACAGTTGCTCGTAATGAGCTCGAATCTTGTGGTGAGGCATTTTTCAGTCGTTGAAAGGTATCCTAAATCGCGATGCAACAGAAATTTTGAGCATCAGATGGAGAACCGCATTTTATAGACACCTGCTGAGTGCACAGTTCTGATGGGCTGTAGCACCCGCTATTCTTCAATGAACATCAAATTTTAATCATTTGTATATTCGGTACAAATGCTCCTGCATATGATATTTCATTACAATCGGGCAACTTCTTGGTGCGTCGTATTTTTTTTTATATAGTGTAATATTTTGGTGCATTATTTATATTTCTTAAATGTTTATGAAGGTTGAGTGTTAACATAATTTTCAGAGAAGATTTCTTTCCCTCTGATTGTTTCTGAGAAACAGTCCTTACAAATGAAGTTATGGCAAAGTAGTTACCCTCTCCCCCACCCATAGTGTAATAAGATGTTTGTAAAAAATACGAAAGATTGACAATAATTAATTTCCAAAATAGCAATATTATAGCTGATGTAACTAAATTGTCAAATAATTACGCTTTATTCCAAAAATATTTCCTTTGAAATTTTGTATGACTTGAGTTACCACGGTATCCGAATGGTTATGGTCACGTACTCGTGGCTGGAATGTCACGGGTTAGAGTTCTGGTGCCACTGAAGAACCACTTTGTAGAGAAAGCGAATGGACGTTAAATCTGTCGGAAGTTCAATGTCCTTTCGTTGGTGTAGTGTGGCAGTTAGGATAGAGGGGAGAGGTGGCTGGTGTCTTCCTCGTCACTTGACCGAGGTTCAAAATTACGAGGTCCGTCACCAATAGCCCTCGTGTTACTTTATGTTACGATGTTAATAAAACGTTCACTTACTTGAATGACTAGTTCGAAGAAAATTGGTACAACAGTTCTTAGGAATTATTTCTGTCAGTTAGCTATTCGTAGCCTTTTGTGTACCATGAGTAAAATAAAAGTGTAATGTTATCGCTATCGCTTTTGAAATTTTTTCATGAAGTAAATTTTTAAAAAGGTTTTCCCAAAAATTGTAAATTTTGCAAAACATTGACAAAGTTTTTTATAATTTATTTTATAGGCCATCTTATTAGTTTTATACAAATTCCAAGTTAATTATTTTCCGTTCTCTAGAATAAAAACTACAAGTGTTTTAATAAAAACAGATACCATTATTTTAAGCAAAAAAAATATACTTTAAAACGCGTTTTACTCGAAATGTGTTTTTTTAAAAAAATCAAAGGACAGCGATTGCTCAAAAAGTTTTGAAAATAATTAATTGAAATTTTTTATGTATATTCTGTATAATAGTAGAAGTGTTTTAACTTTCAGATTTATCAATTGCTGGTTTTCTACAAAATTTACAGTCCTTTATGTGAATATAATCACTGTTTTTTTAAGCAATTTTATATAATAAGTGCTCTAGTTTTTGTAAAAATTAAACTATCTCTGATCCTGAAGGTCATTTCAAAAATGAATCTCATAGTAACATATCGGAATTAAAAAATTGAAAATTTGTTCATTAACTTTTGATACAGAATGGGCCCCGTTTATGTTATTTTTTTGTAAATTTTTAACCATTTTTTCCCATTTCAGTAATAATAATCTCTTTTTCTCATTTTAACTTAAGCATATTTTTCTTAAAATGTACTAAACAAATCTGAAATACGCAAAAAATACACATATCTCTATTTTTTTAAAAAAAAAAGTTGTCGAGAGTCGTATACCTTAACTAACAAAAGACAGATTAACTATATTTACAAAAAAATATTAAATCATAAATTGCAGCTTGCACAAAATGCTGCGATCAATCTGGAATTTTAGAATAATTTGTTGTGTGTGTGGATGTGTAAATTTGGACAGTCTCGCTTTATGTCACATTCTCTCTGGTGAGGTAGTTTCTGTTCTCTGGTTCTGGATTTTATATGTGGGCTTGTGTAATATCACTCATTCTCTAAAGTGCTTCACAAATGTTAGCTTTCAGAAATGAAAATTTGCATAACTGAGTAGTTTCTTTTTTGGGTATAGCCGCAAAATCATCTATTTTTTTGTGAAGAAATTTTTTAAAAACTTTTTTCCAATAGTTCTTCGTCTCACTCTTCTTTCTCAAAATGCATTTTCTGTAAAAAAAAGTATATTCCTTCGGATTTACTAATAGATTTTAGTTTAAAATTACAGCATTTTAAAAACTGCATTACTTTCCTTATAATAAAATAGTCTACACGCATTTAAAAATTTTTTGACAATTTATTTAAATAATTTCTGACTAAAAACATTTGAAATATTTTTAAAAAAAATATTTGTGTGCACTAGAAAATTCAATTTTTTCTTTATTGATTGTACCGTTTCAAACCTAAAATAATCAATTGGTCATTTTGCATTCAAGCATTAATTGTAATTTTATGTAAAATTCATTTAAAATTTAAATCATAAGGTTCAACTTAGATATATCTGGAAAGAATATTGATGAAAAATATAAATAACTTAAAAATT
This sequence comes from Trichonephila clavata, assembly GCA_019973975.1. Taxonomy (NCBI): domain Eukaryota; kingdom Metazoa; phylum Arthropoda; class Arachnida; order Araneae; family Nephilidae; genus Trichonephila; species Trichonephila clavata. The sequence goes on from BMAO01024754.1 coordinate 431,473, forward strand.
TAAATTATTATATTTTTTTTAATAAAAAAGAAGCGTGTTTTGTGTATGAAATATATTAAAGAATAATTGTAATTTTTTTTTTTGAATTTAAAAGTGACTTGATATATTTTAAATTTTTAAGTTCCTTTTCCGCTTAAGTTTTGGGTAACTGAAATTTTGATGTCCTCTTTTCGTGAAAACATAATTAATATGCATATTTTTATAGCTTTCTATTTTCGTTAAAAAATCTTTTAATTGCCAATGAAGAATAATTAATTATCTATGGGAGGTAGTGAAAAGTAAAAAGAAAATAAAATAGAAATTTATGTGCCTTTACTTATTCCAGGACAACAATTTAATTTATTCCGAGATGATGATAATTACAATTATAAATTATGGTAAAACTGTCTACAGAAATCGCAATTTTTCGATTGAAAACTTTTTACAAATAAAGTGGGTATTACCATCCTCCAGAAATTTACTGGTTAATAATTAATGATAATAAAATAACAATGATAATGATAAAGCAACTAGCTCTTACTTATATATATGGGGAAATCTCCTTTATCTTGCCTTTTTATGTTCTACATATTGCATTTAATACTCTGTTGAGATGTGAAAAAATGTTTTGAGTTTCTGTTATAAAATAACTTATTACTTATACACAGCTCAGATTCGGAATAGTATGCATATTTAGTTGTTATTATATAGAATTTGAACAATTTTTATTCATAAATATATCACGTGTTCTTAAAATGATATCTCATTAGAAAATAACATTTGAATGGAAATAAAGGAATTTATTTGCAATCAGACAGCTAAACCTTTGCGAGAATCAAGATATTAATCACTCAACCACTTTTTAAAAGTAATAGAGAATATTATTTCAATATTTTAAGTCAAATAAAATTGAGGATTATTATTGATACATATAAATTCCTATGCGTGTTTGTGTTTCTTTTGAATGTTCAATGATATAGAATATTCGAAAATATTGAATATGTATTGAATGAGGAAAATTAATATATCTATGCTCGTATTTATCAGCTATATATATGTATACAGGGTGGTCCAGAATTCATGGTACAAACTTTAAGGGTAGGTACAGGACATTGTAACAATCATTTATTGCATAGGAATGTATGGGTGCAAATGACGCCATGAGGCACAAACTCAAAAAGTAAGAGACGACAGCAAAGACAAAATGTTTATTGAAAGTGTCGTTGACAAGTTTAATGTTCACATTAACTGTTTATAACCATTCAGCATATGAGCTAAGAAGTCCAGCTGCAACGAACATTTCTGTGAAACTTCTGGTAGTTGGAGAAGATAGTCTGCCGGAAGCTTGTACGCGCTGAAAATGGAACACATATAAGCGATTTTCGTTTAACACTCTCCAAACGGGGTCTGATGACTCACACTTACGTGATGAGCAACAGCTCTTGTACTTGACTCTGGTCTATCAACCACAACTTTCAAGATGCTTTCTTCCAGGCTTGGTCTACGTACGGCTTTTCGTCGACTAGCATCATGTCTCGTGACATTGGAAGAAGGTGTTTTAAGAAGTTGACGATGTAACCGCTGAAATATTCTGTGATCCGGCATTCGTCGATCAGGAAGCTACGCGTGATACATTCGTAGCGCAGCTCTGCTGTTACCATTTTCACGGCTGTACATGTAATGCATGTCTGCATTTTTGGCATACGTTTAGTTTCCCATCGTAGACGTCAGCACAATTGCGAATGTCGCTTTCCCTTACTGAGATGCATCATGTTGAACGGCAGCTAAACATCTACATTCCCCTATTGGCAACGCAACCAACCGATGACTCCATTTCTTTTTCTTTTATTTCCCCTGTTTGTGCTTCACCACACACATTCCTTTACAATAAATGATTATACATTTGTCTTCTATCTATTTTTAAAGTTTGTACCATGGATTTGGGACCACCCTGTATATTTTTTTAGAATTGTTAGCAAAAGAGCAAATTTTTGTAAAAATTTGGTTCATATTTCTCAATATTTTGAAAAATAATTTTTCAAAAAAATCTTTTTGCTGTATTTTTATAGTTTTGAGAGAAACATACTTACTTAAAAAATAATAATTAAATAATTATTTTAGAAAATTGTCTCCGAATCCAGTCGGATACCTTAATATTAGAATAAACATTTTAAAAGGCAAAATTATATCGACTTTTAATTTTTTCATTCGGTATTTTTTCAAATACCATGCATTATTTTGAAATGAACAAAATTACAATTCGAAAAAACCCGTTAATTTTTAAAATAAATATTTTAAAGCCATTTTCAAACACTTATAAAAAATATTTATTTGATAGCAATAAATGCCATATAAGTTTAAAATTAAAAACGTTTTCTCGTTTTGAGAAAGAAACCAGGAAATTGGAGATAGGAAAAAAATCATGATTTTCTGGATATAAATTCAAAATGTGTAATTTGATTCTCACAATGATAAAGCATACAATTTACATCAGAGTGAGTAAATATTCTTTCATTATTCTTCTGCATTATTTGGAAATAAATTTCATATTTAAAAGAAGGTTAAAAAAAACTAGTTCTATGCATTCTATTATGAGGAAGTAATTAAATTAGATTATTCGATGCTAATGGCTCGCAAAGCATGTGTAAAAAAACAGAAAATAAATAAATCATGTACCATAATTGATCTAATTATTAACGAGTGTTATCACTAAAAATAAGTAATATCACATTATGCATTTCTGATTGCTAGGAGTGTTAATGAGTTTTAATGGAGATAGGCAATCGATTTCTGTATTTGTTATGCTATCATTGTGTAAATCATATCTATAGAGCTCGCTTCGTGCTATCATTACTTCATGATAGTTCACCACGCCAGAAAGAAGAAAGACATATGCATGGCTGTCTATCTTTATCAGGTTTGCGCTGTTTCAGATGGTTTCTCATTAGCGATAAAAAGTACAAAAAAAAAATGATGGAATTGCATTCAATTTTGACGCTATTTTCATAAGTCAGTGAAGATTTGTTGAGAGAAAAGTCCAATTTGTAAAATATGTTTTTTTTTTAAAAAAAATAAACTGTGACATCTTTTTATTAATGCAAAATTTGTGCAGTTTTCAAATGTAAATAATGGTGCATTATCTTACAACTGAAAATTAATTAGTGAATAGCATAGTTTTAATACGTTTTGTTCACCAAAGTATTTATAAAAAATTAAAATTAATTTGTTAATAATTTTTTTAAAAAATATATAAACATATGTTTGCAGTATTACTAGGCAAATATTTCAAAATTTTTAAATTACTTTACAAGTTGCACACAAGTTTCCTTAAAACTAAAGGTCACACCTAAGTGAGTGTTTTGTTAACGACACACTATAAAGCAACACGAGGTCTATTGGAGATGTACCTCGTAAATCTGACCAACGGTCAAGTGAAGAGACCGACACCTGACCTGGCACCTTCTCTCCAAATTAACACATCTTGCCAACAGGAGAAATTTAAGCTCCACAGATTTAACGTGCATTGGCCCCTTTGCACGACGGGTCTTCAGTGGTACTAGACTCGAAATCATGACTCGCTGGCCACGAGTTCGTGTCCATAAGCACTAAGCTACCGCATCCGCTACACATAACATAACTATGATTTACACCTAAGCTGTATAATGATCTTGCCTCCGCACCTAAAGGTGTGGGAGAATTGGAAGGATAACTAGCCATGATCAATAAAGCTTTAATTTATTCACAATATTAACCACAACTCAAATTCAATCGATCAAGGATAAGAGATGCACCCAATTTTTAAATATGAAGACAGTTAACGAGGTACGCAAGATATGAGAAGACTCTAATACTAACCACACTTACTCAATCTAATAGCTCTGATTTTTTAGCTATTTAATCTAGATTCAATCTCCAGTGACAGATCGTCACCTTAAGTAATTCAATTATCAAATTTTCGTGATTCACATCCATTTTGATTAATTACTAGCAATCTATCCTATTTCTCCCTCTAACCTGAAAGCCTAGACTGTATATAGTATTACTAATTTGCATGTTCACGTTTTCTTCTTCTTCGAGGAGTTTTATATTAAAATAACTTTTAAAGACCAGAAAATCCCCAAGAGGAAAATCACTTCCAAATAAAGTACTTCAAAGTTCAGTATTCCATATTCCGTCAATACAGAGATAGAGAAGCAGTGTAAGATTGGAAACAAGGAAAGTGATATGACATAATCAATTCCTTTTATGTAGAAAAAAGAGAAAAAACGTCAAATACATACAGTGATGGAAAAAAATCCGGAACACACTAATTTTTGTGTGAAATTTTTGAGTTAGACGTAATTTTTCTTTATGAAATTAATGTACCATCTTAAATGTTGTTGGTGATTCTAATGTATTTTTTTAATATGCGGATTTCAAATCTGTCTCTAATTTTTTAATTCCGCAAGTATTTCTTACAGCAGAGTTACCTGAATACGAGATTGTACAGTATGTACAAAATAACACATATAAAAACATAATGTGCATAGTATAATACTGCATAAATTTACAAACACGGTAATTTTAACACTGTCTTTGAAAATTACACGATTGTTATGTGTCTTAACATCCATATTACATTTTTTGGGCATGTAATACATTAATTTCACAAGTTCTTTCTTAACAATTGTCGTAGCCTATCGCTACCTCTAAGATTATCCACTCCCTTCGGTTATCACCTGAATTTAGATGTGTTGAATTTATAATAAATCACTACTTATTTTAATAAATCAATCTTATTTATTGACTTTTCTTAATTAAGAGATTACACAAATACTATTCAACTTTAAGAACAATAAAACACAGTGGAGAATGAGAAGGATTCAGTAATCATGAACGACGGAATCTTAACTGAATCCACGACGGATCGACGCGTACAATTATAGCTACACACTTATACTTAATTGGGGTAAGTAAAACTAACCTGATAACTTTTGTTATGACACGTTCGTCAAGCTGCTTCTTTAATATCTGGATTGGATTCCTTTAATGGGCGGCTTCAGTCTCAGCTATCTCTCAGTTCTTTCACTAACTAATTTTATCTACACTTTACAATAGACTTTACTCACGACGTCTACGTTTACACTAGAAAAAACACTTTCTCAATTCATTCCATTCTCCTCTCTTTTCATTTCATTCCCCTTTTCATTTCATTTTCGAACTCGCTAAACCCGAACTTATATAAAATATCTCATTTGCATAAATCACACTTTTGGCTCCCGGTGGAGATTGGTTGAAATAAATAAAATATAGAATTTATGAGAAGGTTAGTGAAACGCGTAAGCACCCGTCACACAATGTAATGCCTGTCGGTTCCTGCTTCCCTCTGAAACCCCTTGTCTACCCTCAGACCCGGCTAGGTGTATGGGAGAAACTGAATAATCAGCAGACATGATTCACACTAATTATTTTATTGTCACCAAAATATCAAACACACACAATAACAATCTAATTAAGATAACAGATCAGATAGCAGAGTGCGGAGGTGAGACTCAATAGCCTGGGGATAATAATACGGACCCTCAACTGATTCCACGATAACTTAAGCAAGTTCAAAAAACTTACGTCGCGCACTAATAAGCTAACTTCTATTTAAATAAGGATCACGATATCTGTACTTTAATGAAGTCAAGTCCTACACTTGAATCCTTGAAGGTGATGCTTATCTAGATTTAATCCCTGTCGATTGATCCAATCTCAGTAATCTTCAATTGATAAACTCCAAATGCACTTAATCATTTCACTCTCCAACTAACCAACTAACTCTCTAACTAACTCCTAAAACTCGTGAATACAGAATTTATATAATATACTTAATTTGCAATATCACGCTTTCCTCACTCGGTGAAAGTTGATTGATAATATTGTTTCCCCAGAAAATTCCTCAAGGGGTTAGTAGAGCCACGTATAGATTTGTCACAACATCATAGTTGAAAGAGAGAAATATTAAAACTGCAATATTAACTTGCGTTGTCTGAAGATTTTTTCTTCCACTTATGTACTATATTATGCTATAAGTTCTCTATCGGATTAGGATCCTAAGACTGTCCTGGTCAGTCCATACTATTAACAGCATTGTCTTCTAGCCATTTCTGGTCTACGTTTGCACGGTGATTGAAGCATTTTTGTCCTGAAAAATCCATGACTTATCTCCAAAATATCCCCCCCCCCCTGTTGGTAGCAATTTATCTTGTATTATTCTGTACTTTTTTTCAGTATTCCCTGGTTTCTCTGTTCCTTTCATGGTGTTAAGTCTTCTAACAGAACCATGAAAAGACATGCAGCCCCATAAACTTCCGTCTGATGCTTTATTACAGGCTTCACATACTAAGGGCTGAATTCTTTACAAGTGTATTGTCTTACATAGGCACTATTTTTGTAACCAGAAATACAAAACTGACTTTCATTACCAAATATTGCCTTTTCTAAGTCTTTAACAGCCCATAATGAATGATCTTTGCCTGCACCTATCAGTCAGTAATGGTTTTGGGCAAGCTTTGAAGCATTGTCATCTAATTTCCAGCAGTCTTCGCACAATTCATGAGCACACTTTCATATTTGATATCAAAATCCATTATTTCAAAATTTGTCGTGAATTAAGCCACTTATTGAAAGTGAAATCATGTGCAATATCCTGTATTCACGTAAAGTTATTTTCCTCGCATTGTACAGATCGCTTCCTGTTCGTAATATAATTTTTTTCAGAATATTTTTTTCAACATTACCACGATAGTAGAAAGACCACATGGGGCTTCATTAATAGTTTGGCGCATTATAGAATAACATTCTTCCTTCAAAATTTTATTTTGTATATTTTATTATGAGGCAGAAACAAAAATTTAACTATAACTTCAATATTATCCTGCCAAACAATTCAAATTGCACCACTACAATGCAAATATATACAATGATGCTCTTGTTCCTGTCTTATAATTTTTTCTATAATATCAACAAAACTATTTAATTTACATACAATCCACAAACAGATCTGAAAATAGCATGAAAAATAGTTAAGAAAGTGTGATAATTACAAAACAAAACATTAAGTCATACTCAAACATTAAGCAAAAAAATGAGTGTCTTCAGGACTTTTTGCCATCACTGTACATCTGGTGTAAAATTCGTATTTTGTGAAAAAATCAAGTAATAAGTACACAATCAAAAAGAAGCTATAGGAAAAGCACTTGTAAGGCTAGTGAACGTTAAATTAATCACACAGGTTAATCTTCTGTCGAAAAACCTTTTTCGAATATATAAGTTTATGATCTACATTACGTACTTAAAGAATTTATTTTTTAAAACTTTTATCCTTGTACCATTAAACACATGAGATAATTAAATGAAATAAATTATAATAAAAAACTAAAAAACACCTTTTTATGTTTAATCGAACCAAGCTGAAACTTAATCTTTTAGTCGCCAAACCTGGAAATAGGATCTGAAATTAATCGCAAGGTGCGGGATGGGATCTAAAAATGGTAAATCGTTAATCCTGATGATCCTGATCAGAAAAATGGAATAGAATTATTAAATTATTGCATTATCATCGATCCTAGACAAGTGAGCAAAATTTCGAATTAATCTGACCTTTTAAAGTGGGCAAAATTGGGATTCAAAGATTCCATTGCATACAAGTGAAGCTTATAAAAGGGCGTTAATGAGAGCACTTATGGCAAATGGTTAACCATTGAAGTATCTTTGAGATTCAAGTTTTTTGTATAAGATAATAACACATACACACGCCCACACACACACTTACACTCTCACACACACACTCACCCATCCACCCACAATCACACACAAACAATTTTACGTTGTTTATACGGAACAATATTTTTAAAAAAACAATGCTGCAAACATGTCCTACCAACAGATTTCATTTTAAACACACTCTTTCTATAAACTTATTTTTGGTTCAAAACAGAAATTATTTGTTTTGTTCTTGTTTGAAAATCCAATTTGGCAGGATTTGCGTTTATCAGAATTTCGTTTCGAATTTTTCTGTGGACAATCCATTGGTACTTATATCCATTTCTCTCCATTCTTGCCGTTCAAAAGACTACTGTGTTCTTTTAGACCTATATCAACTAGTAAGATTTGCAACCGATTGTAAGAAAAAATATTTCTAGTAACATTTACTCAGAAAGTTTCATTGTTTTTTAGGATCCAATAATTTATTTTTTCTCTGAACCTGAAAAGTTGCAGATAACTTATAAGAACTACGCAACTATGCTGTTTTGCTCAATTTTTCAAACTATTCGATCAAATCCAACCACTGCGTGATATTAGTTCAGTCTCATTGTAGAACAATTCTTTTTCCAGGGTATTTGAATGAAATTAAAAAAATCAGTTTGTTTTTATTTATTTACTAAAGTTTATTTGATTTATATTCAAAATAATTCAAAAGAATATAGAAAAAAACGGAGTCTCTACTAAGAGACTATCCATCAGTTCTGAAGTATTTGTAAGGGATGAACTATGTCATCCATTGGTGTAGGAGGGTTGGAAGGAAGATTAGCCAAATTCAAAAAATAACTTCAATTTATTCTCAGTTATAATCAACAACACAAATTATATTAACCTATGTCAAGAGATACATCCAAATACCAAATATGGAAAGCAATAGTGAAGTAGACAAGATACGAGAAGACTTTAAATAATCAGATCACTTACGTCTAGGCAACATCTTCCAATTCTTAGTGACCTAATCTAATTTGATTCCTAATTGACAAATCGTCAACTTAAATATTACAATAATCTACTACGAAGTATTCACGCCTCACTTCTAGTTTAATCAATCACTACTAGCCGTAGCAGTCTATATATAACCTCTCTCTCTTTAACTCGAAAGTTTAATCTTTATATACAAGTCTTAATTTACATACTCACATCTTTTTCGAAGGAAGGTTTTCAAAAAATTAAATTTTAAAGACCCGTTTTCCCCCAAGAGGACTGTCAGTAAGAAGAATCCACACAAATAAACCCGTGACATATTTATTATCTACATCGATTGCAAATTTGAGTTATACAAAATTTTTATTTATATATTGTAATAATAAGTAAAAGTAATGAATAAAGGGAAATTTTACTCATTCACAAAAAAATTACATTTTATTTAAAGTAAGAATCATTTTAAAATAAATTGAAAATATTTATATATTATATCGAAAAAAGATATATACCAATGCATTTGTATTGTTACGATAAATTTAAACATTTACCGATATTCTTGTTTAATTCACGATATATATCTGAGTTTTTAATAAAATTCTCCTGACCTAATTTCGTTTTACTGATTTTAGTACAATAAATGAAAGAAAGGGATTTAAAGTATTTGAAGTTATTTACCAATCAGTAAACTCTGCAAAAGACAAATATAACTAAATAAGGAATATTTAATTTTGGATTCTATATAGCTCCTTTTAAAATTAATATCTTGACATATAAATACGTCTGGGAGTTGTCAATCTTTTCATGAGTCATTGTAGACTTTGACAACTCCGAGATGTCAAGAATTGTCTCCGGTGGAATTGCCTCTACCAAGAATTATTCATTGAACTTTTTTTATTTCGAATGACCAAGATTTCCCACCTTCTCAACACTAACGGAAATCCACATTTTTTCCTGGGGTAAAAGGAGTGTTAGCATCACATTCCGTTTTATTTGAATAACAGAGAGTTAAAAGGCCTTGAGTAAACACTCAGCTAAAATATAATCTTCTAACAAAGCAAACTTTAAAACTGATGCATTGTTTTTAGCCACAGAACCATATCATATGTTTTAAAATATGTTTGTTGAAGTATTTTGAGACCTTTTTGTAAGAGAAATTAATGATTTATTGTAGATTTTCTAATGTGATATTCAAGTACTGAATTAATACAACACCTAGAAAAACAAGCTACTAAAATAACTAACTTGGACAAAAATATTTGTCTAAAAAAACTCACTCATAAGAAATATTATATATATAAGAAGAAATTTTATTGAAATTGAAATTATCAGTTGCCTTTTCGGTATTGAGATATGTATTAAGAGTAATAAACTAAACAAATTTAATGCATAACCATTACGTGGATTGAAAATTTGGTTTCCATAATTTCATAACTTACCTATGTGGAAAAGATGTTCTCTGGTATATAGATGAAGAAAAAATAACTTTTTTTAATGTTAAGTACTGCTATAAGAGGAATGAACCTTATGTGTTTGAGCTTTTTTAGGTAAAAAGTTAAAGCAATTTTATTATAAAAAGAACCGAGTCCTTTTAGTACTTTTTAATACTTATTATGGGAGATGATACTTATTAAATATTTACAAGAAAAAAACCAGTTGGTACATTTAGCAGCTTCATTAGTATTGGATTTTTATAAAAGTCAACTGTCGAGATTGTGCTACACCATAAAGTGGAAGTTTAGATCGGACTGATTCCATGGTGCGGGAAAATATCTGTGGTTATGAAATTATTGCAATGAACATTATAGTACTCACTACTGAGTACTTATTTATCAATAATAATCATTTTTGGTTATTTATATCGTAAAAAAATAATTTTCTTATGTGTCTAAATTCGTCTAGTCAAAATTAAGTCTTTTTCCATTTTTTTCGAAAATTTAATCCCTTGGTGACAACCATAAATTTTTTTTAAAAATTATTTTTCTCCTAATATCGATACTACAGAACAGCGATTCTTAAAACTACGATCGCCCCGGGCAGTATCAGCCTAATATCGTGAACCCCCAAGATATTGAAGACCCCTCCCAACACATAGCTGAGTGATTTAAATGCAATCGTTATGGTATTGGAGGACTATAAAATTTCAGCGACCTGCTCTTGACATTGGCAAGGGTGTTTACTTGATCCACCGACCTACCGGTTGGCAGCTACGCTGCGCATGCCCTTAACGACTGAGACGAAAGGAATCCTCATTCGGGCCAGTCATTAAGGGCTTTTATTCCCGTCCTTTGTGATGTTTGCGACTTGCAGAAGGAGGCTCAGCTGCAAATTCAATTCTTAATCTTTTCACATGTACTTCTACTATTTTTTGAAAATATTACATTTCTGTAATGGCTATAAGATTGAAAACAATAAAAAAAATCCGAATTAATAATTCTTGGTTAAAGTACAAGGGATGATCAGAAAAAAAGATTACAAGTCGAATAAAGAAATATTCATTAACAATAGACATAAAATACAAAAGGGAATTAAGAGGCATACGTGTCTATCACATTTCGACATAATCACCAAGACTATTTAGGCATTTATCAGCACGCAGAACTAACTTGTTTAACCTGTCTTGGTAGAATTCAGGTCCCTGTTCATTGAGCCAAGTCTCGCTTCACAGCACTGTCTTGGAATATCGCAGCACATCAGAAACGATATTCTGCACGCTATCATAGCTCAGTCCCAGTTCTGACAAGATTTTATTCAGAGTTACCCATTGATCATTTTGAAAAATTTCGTCAATTCGTGCCGTGTTGACTTCTGTCTGTGAAGAACTTGGCAAGGGCAACATGTGGCGAAGACACCATTTCGCTACATATAGTCTGCTCATTACTTCTTCTCCATAAACTTCAATGATTTGACTGTGAATGTCAGATGCGGACACATTCTTTGCCCATAAAAATCGAATCACGGCTCGCACTTCCAAACGAGACCAATTTCCTAAGCTCTTGCCATTTCAATCGTTTTGAACCGTCTGGGAACTTTCACTATCTACCCGCAAACTAGCTGTATGACAAGTAGCACCACTTGTCTCCACTATGGGGAAACAAAATTTCTCCACAAAGTGTAGTTTTCAAATGCTGTGGCTTGTAACCTTTTTTACTGATCATCCCTTATACGTATACTAGTAGAGTTTTTTCATTGAGGGCAACTTAGTGATCTATAGTCCAGGACGGTACATCTTTTAATTTTTCCATGAGGTCTTAAGAATCCGTATAAGAGGGAAATCTTAACATTAAAAGAGAGAGCTTAGCGGACCCCCTAGAAAGGCGCTGGGGACCCCCGGAGGTCCGTGGAAAACAGTTTAAGAACCACTGCCACAAAACGTTTTTTCCGCATAGGTACATTCCTATTAATAATGATCCATAGAGTCAAGAGATCCACTCTAAGGGATAATTTATCGAAAGTTGTTGTTGTTTCTTATCCCACTTGGACCGACAGAAACATCTAGATCAAGTCCATGAACCCGTGCGTTCTTAAACAATCAAGAACTGTAGTTGGACTTGAGAGCAGCTGGCTCTTATGGCAACCAATACAAGCCAAGATGTGGTCAGGAGCGGTTTGGTTCACATTGCATTTCGGACAAGGAGGGGTAAACTTTAAGACCATCCACATGCCGTTGAGCTCGAGTATGTCCACTTCGTAGTCTAGCAAGAGTAGTTTCATCTGGCCTACTGCTTGTCCCAAGTAAGGCAGTACCAGGGCGATTTCCTTCATACCATTTATGTACGGGGGCCTGCCTCCAAGAGGAACTGATATCTTGTTTGACCCGGGTAGCAATTTCTGAAAAAGTAAGGCAGCCACCATGTGTCGAATCTTTATGGCTGCTCTCGCGGGCCAAACCATTTGCAATCTCATTCCCATAGACATTCACGTGCGATGGTACCCACTGAAAAAAAGATCTTAACATTAGCATTCAAGCTATTTAATAGCTGGATAATACTCGTTGTCGATCTGTCTTTATCGAAAGTAAATATACGTAGTTATTGCGATTTGAAAGGAGATTTTAAGTATCTCTAAACCAGTTTGTGTGGTTGGCGTTTTAAGTAATTTTAGTAATTTTTTTAACGTGATCTGAATTTTAAAATTCTAAAAATCCTCGATAAGGTACCTTAGATCACATTTTTACATAAAATAATTAAAAAACGAAATTTATATAGCTCAAATAATCACTTTCTTGAAGCTGATTTTTTTAAAAAACTCAGAAGCTCAAGTTTTTAACTTTTTAAAAAGCGAATCATAAATATCTGCAAATTTCCTGATGTTAATCTTACTTTGATGAATGACTACATTCTCTTTCATTTTGAAAAAGGTAACATTGAATTTAAAAAAAAAATCTTTAGAGAGAGTTTAATCTGATAGAATATGTGAATGAAGATTATATATTCCTTATCTTAGTGTTCTAGATCTTAACCTAATTGAAAGCTTGAGTTCCTAGGTTGCATAGTAAATTAATGTCGGCTTTACTGAACTAAAACTGGCTTTCATGCGCTGTTTTTTCGCGCGGTTATTCATGCTGTTTTTGGGACGATTTTTTGTGTGGTCTTTTGTGTGATTTTTTATCTGCAATTTTTTTATACGGTATGTAAAAAAATCCATGAAATGCATGCTAAAAGAATAAAAAGGAAAAAATTTATTTTGAATTTTTATCTTTTTAGAATTGCAGGGTCTTAACTTTGAAAATGCAGGGGTGGAAGCTGAGTGATTAGGGTCTTCAAGGTGGCCGAAGATACCGAGTCGCGTGCTCGAGTCCAATAGCCGCTAAAAACCCGCCATCTAAACTGGCTAATACACGTTAAATCTGTGCTGTCTCTAAGTCTATATGATGGTGTGAGGGAGAAGTTTGGAGAGTGGGGTACCAACTCAAGTGTCATCGTTTTTAGTTGGCCAATGCTCAAAATTACGAGGTCTATTACCAACAGATCTTGTTTAGCTTCAGAATGCATCGCTAATAAAAATCAAATCCAGTTAGATTTGGAACAAATTGAGAGGTTATTTTCTTTCAGTTAATACCAATTTGGAAAATACTATAAAATTCTAGAATGAGCTTCAATTTTGTATGTTGGGTTATCATGAAGTATAAAAGCGGCAAACCAATAAATCATTGCAGCTGAAGCTTGTCATTGACTACATTGAATTACAGAAAGTGTCAACTCTGAACGAGTATGAAGTAGCATCTTCAAATGACGAAAATGATTTTAAACTAGCTCTTCGCGAGAAAATCCGTGTTTCTTGAGTACAAAGAACAGCTTTTGTATTTACATTTAGATATATTTTAATGTATTCACTATTTGATGAAAGAAAGTAAAAGAGTTAAAATGTTATTTGTTCAGCTGCATTGTAAGGTTTTGATTTACATATTTTCTACGTGGGGTATTTTTTATTGCGATCCCTACTTATATATATAATATACAATTTTTAATAGGTTGCAAACAATGTATTTTATAGCTACTAGTAATATGTAGTATAATGTATTTTATAGCTATTTTAGAGCTTCAAGATATTTTTTTAAAAAAAATGCGCTTTCTTTCACGTGGTACCTATCCTCCTCAGAAAAACAGGTTTGAATGTGCTTGTAAACGCAACTAGGTCTCGAAATCCTCACGAAGTGTAATATGGAGGTTAAGATAATCTCTCTTACTTATATCATACTTATCATTTTTAAACATGGGTCTACTAGACCTGTTAACTGTTCTAAGTCCTAATGCTGTTAAAATATAAATTTTAATCTTAATGCTCAAATTTAAAAAAAAATAAACGAATGTATTACTTTTATTGTTTTTTAATTAATTTATTTCGTGTTTGATAATATTAGAAAACTGGAACTTTAAATTCTTTAATTGGACTTCTGTACCATATTTTCTTTAGCTTAGTAAATACGTACTATGGTTATTATATAATGTAACTATTCGTCTGAAATTTTTTATAAGCTCTTATGAGTTGTTAACTCGTTACGTGATTCAGAAAAATGTTTTACTGGTTATCCGAGTATGTTTGAATAATTTAAAAGCTTTCGGATTTCAAATAAAATTTCAATTTCTGAATGTTGCTCTTGTTTTTTATTTCGAAGCTATGGGGGATGATAGAGTAATTCCGTAAACGGTAGTTTTTCATTGTGGGTGAGTGTTTATTATCGTTGCACTACAAAGCAATTAAAGTATCCGACTACTTGCGACAGCTTTTTTCTTAAAAAAAAGGGGAGATATGGGGATTTTTTTGTGGTTTTTAGATTTGTTTATTACATTTTAGGACAAATATGCTAAAATTTAGAAGAGAAAAATAAATTATTACTACTAAAATGGAAACAAATAGATAAAAATTTACAAAAAATAACATAAACGTGGCCCATTCTGTACCAAAAGTTCATGAACAAATTTTCAACTTTTCAATTCTGACGTGTTGTTATGCTATTCATTTTTGAAATTGCCTTCAGGATAAAAATATTTTAATTTTTATAAAAACTAGAGCACTTTATCTTAGTTATAATATGAAATTGCTTAAAAAACAGTAATTATATTCCCATAAGGGACTGTAAATTCTGTAATAAAGCAATGATTGATAAATCTGACGGTTAAAACTCTTTTACTATTATACAGAACATACACAAAAAAATTCAGTTAATTATGTTCAAAACATTTGAGAAATCGCTGTCCCCGTTTGAGCATATTCAAAAAAAAAAAACATTTCGAGTAAGACGCATTTTAAAGTGTGACATCTTGCTTAAAGGAATGGCATCTGCTTTTACTAAAACACTTGTAGTGTTGGTTCTAGAAAACGGAAAATAATATAGTTGGTATTTTCATAAAGCTAATAAGATGGCCTATAAAATAAAATCATAAGATAATTTGGGGCAATTTTTGGCAAAATTCACAATTTTAAGATTGTCGGATACCTTAAGGGCTATTGGCGGCGGGCCTCGTAATGTTGAGCTACGGTGAAGTGGCAAAAACGACACTTGAACTATCACCCTTTCTCTAAATTACTACATCCTTCTCATGGGAGGACTTTATGCCTCGGCAGATTTAATATGTAATAGCTCCTCAACACACCGAGCTTTCAGTGGCATTAGGGTTCAAACTCATGACATATCAGCCATGAACTCGTGACCGCACGGCTACCACCGCCGCAGAATGTCTCTCGAAATATAAAATAAAGATAATTGATCAGCAGAATTTTTTTCTAATAACTTAAAGATATCTTCGCTTAATGTTAAAGAATAGGACCCGAATTCGGAATATTTTTGTAAATATAAAACTGCTTGAAGATAAATATTGCATTATGGCTTCTCTATCCTATAGAGAACCTTTTATTTTATCATACTACTCATTTTTAGTCGATTTGACACATATTTTCTGGTCTAAAATGTCGCTTTTTTTCTCCAAAACCGTAATGCTAAATAAGGTATCCTTTTACATGTAAGGAGGAAAAATTAATTATTTATGAAACATTTTGAAATTTTAACAAAGCTATATTGTAAACAAATGTATGAATTACAATGTTGTGAATTTTAATGAATATTGGGTAATTTTTCTGTCTGAAAATGTGCTCCACGTTTAGCTTAGGCCTTCATACATTTGGCGAAGACAGCTTCAAGATCTTTTAAATATATATATATATATATATATATATTGTGTGTGTGCCATATATTGACTGTGAAAAAGTATTGCTTTAGAATATTTCCACAACGAAATAGATATGAATAATTGCCATTAGATTTTTTGAAATTATTTTTTGAACAAAAATAAAGCTCTTAAGATAGAGTAGAATGGAATTTAAGGAAAGATATAAAACTTTTAAGTATCCATTGGATGTGACACGAACCTTTCCTCTAATCCAATTTAAAGCTTTTGTACCTGCCAATTAAGATCTTTCCTCAGAATTTCTTTACATTCTACTTCCATAGAAATCATTCCGACTCTGGTGTTGTTTCTTATGTTTACTAATGGCATGAAACTACTCAACATTTAGAAGTGATAAAATGTTTTTCAGCTAATTTGATTTACTTCCAAAGAGTTCTAACGTTGATTTACTTAATTCATAAAAAATTGAATTAGAATGCTTTAAAAAACAGTGTGTTGAACATTAAAGGATATTTCTTTTATCGACAATTTTAATTAAGAGAAGTAAATAAATTCCCCTTTTTATATTACTAAGTTTTGGTTTATGTACATTGAAAGTGCATACAGCTCTTATTGGCAAAGATCATTTTATTTGACGAAAGCAACTTTCTAACGAAAGCATTTTTCTAAGAATCATTAAGTGAAAATTACACCTCTAGAAAGTGTTAATTAAATAACATAATTTAAGTAAGTTTCTTGAAGAAAATTTTTATGTACTTGAACAATTTTTTTTAGAATACTAATCTGAAAGAAATGGGTTTTACAGATTTAAATTAAAAGTACACTCTAATTCTCCATAGCAACATTAACCATGACATAATAATAATGCTTTTAAATTTGGAAGTCTTATGTTTATTAAAAAAATATTACAAAAGATACAACGACTTCTTCTTAAGCAGCACTAATGCCTGTCACAGGCCAAGGCTATCTTCATGAGCCTTCTCCTTCTTACTCTATTTCATAGGCTCCCAACCTTTTATGAACAGGTGCCCCCTTTTCTAATAAATATTTCGATATCGCCCCCTTTTCTAGTGAATATTTCGACACCACCCCTTTTTCTAGTGAATATTTCTATACCACCCCCTCCCACTCTAGAGAAATAAGAGTGTA
This sequence comes from Trichonephila clavata, assembly GCA_019973975.1. NCBI lineage: Eukaryota > Metazoa > Arthropoda > Arachnida > Araneae > Nephilidae > Trichonephila > Trichonephila clavata. The sequence goes on from BMAO01024754.1 coordinate 448,938, forward strand.
CATAATACATGGTGAAAAAAAGAGTTAAGTTTTAAAAAATATCCTATTACTATAAGAATATATTTTTTTAATTTCATTTTTTTTTCTAAAGCCCCAGTTTTTTTACTTGCGAATCTGAAATATCTATTGCCACAAATGTATTTAAATGTGTAATATTATATATTTTAGTCATAGGTAATATATATGTAATATTCATATTGTTAGAATTGAAACGCTACTGAATTTCTTCTTCATTTAAAAGAGTGGAATAAAAGATTTTTAGATTACCTGTTATAAAGACAGGCAGGGGTTTTGATGATACGAAGTAATTCATAATAAACTATTGCTTTCAAAATAAATATAAATTGACAGTTTCAGCCTTTAAAGAATCACATTAATTCCTGGTTAACATATTTATTTATGTTTCTTGGATTAATATACGTAATGAAATGCAGTGGACGAAACATGTTTCCTACTGCTCACAGACAAAGGCAACACATGCACTAGAGATATTAAAATGCACTATATCATTCAATTTAATGTAGATCTGAATGTAATGTAAGCCTTAAGTTTTTCATCCACTTCCGAAATATGTGAATTTTCGTGTATGTGATATAGAAATGATTTAATTACATACAATCAACATAAGTAAACAGTATTAGAGTTTACTTTTGTTAGTACATAATCAGCGTGTTTTTTTCGTCTTTATTGGTTAATCTGCCCAAGCCCCTCGGTGTCATCTCAACGCCCCCCTGAAAGCCTCAAACGCCCACAAGGGGGCGCTATCGCCCACGTTGAGAACCTATGCTCTATTTGGAGCAATAAATTGTCATTGGTTGACTTCCTGATCCCTATGGTATCTTTTAACAGAATCAATTCACCTGGCAGGGGCCTTCGTCTTTTTTGTGTACTTTCAATATTTGAAAATGTCACTAATTTAGTTTGGTTTAAATCAGCATTTCTCAAACTGTGGGGTGCGTCCCCTAGGTGGACGTGATTACTCAACGACGGGTGCGCGAGCATATTAAAATAACGAAAACAAAAGATTATTTAAAAAAAATTATTAATTTACCGAAATTAAGCAAGCAACATACGTTCTGACATAATAAAATGTAAAATACACATTTGCACTGATACAATACACTTAGAAATGTATCAGTACTTTTTAAAAAATAAAACATTATTCATGATTAATAGCTGAATTGCAAGGAAAATATAACCAAGTGCACTACAATGTATACAAACATGTAAAATGTTTTTTTAAGAGAATGGTCATATTGTAAATAATTTTAAATGAACTGTAACTTTAGCCTCACAGAATTAGCCTTTAGAATTAATGTTAAATAATGAAAAAAAAATGTAAAATTCCGATCAAGAATAATTGTGTTATTTTTTAATATTTAAATCGAGAAGACTTTTAAAAAGTTTTAACCCGGGAGCGGTCGCGCACTCGATGCTAACGTTAAGGGTCGCTCGGGGTGACTGAGTCACCCCAATCCTTTTTTTATGACTATTTTTACTATATATGATAAAAATCACAATTCTATTGAATAATTTAATGAAGAGAAAGTATACTTACCTACTTTCAAGGATTTTTAAATTTTTCTTTGATAACTTGAGAAAAAGTCCAAACAACTGAACTTAAATGATTCAAATGTGCATTACCTTAATAAAGGACACAAATCCCACACAGACAATTTTCACTAATATTACAGGAATATTATTTGCAATTAAAACTGTCATATTTTGTTCAAGTTATTGAAGTTTTACTGCCCTTTGATGATCTACAAACAGTATTTTGAACTTTTTCTTGCTTGTGTCTTTTTGACAGGGCGCAGTGTGTCTTGTGGTATACTTACGGCTTCATATTTTAGTTGATGAAGTTCTTTAGGAAGCATTTGAAAATTTCTTTTCGTTTCATGTTTATCGCATTTCTCTAATTAACTTTCTCTATCATGAGTAATATGCATTATTTCAGCAGGTTATCCCTTGCTTGATCTGGGGGTGAAAATTGAATTAAGTCTTCCTGCTCTTCTTACAGCATAATTGTACAGTATTTCAATAATAATAGCAGAGATGAATTTTTTATCTTCCTAAAATTTTTTTGATTCTGGATCTGGGTTATGTTTTTCTCAGAAAGAGTCGTATTTTAGATTTAAAAAGAAACGTAATAAAAAAATCTCTGATCATGGGATTACAGAAATTCAAACAAAATGTTTTTTTATATGGTTATAGGATCAAAGTTTGAAGCTTTTATTTTTGATGACGTAATATCGCCAGATGATATATATGAATTATATCAGTTTAAATGTGTATTTTCTTATTATGTCGGAAAGTATTTTGTTTTACTTCATACCAGTATTTTTTAAAAAAATCTTTTATTTCTGATATGCTCGCACTCCCCTTGTAGGGCTATCACGCCTCGTGCCTCACAGTTTGAGAAACGCTGAAGTAAGTCCTTCGCAAATACTGTCAAGGTCTTTTTATTGCCTTTCAAAGCCTACGGAATAATTTTATGGATAGCAGTGCACAGAGAAGATTGTACTTCGGAAAGTCGTATATATACGTCCGGGGCAATTTGCGCTTTGGCTGAGTGAGACGTTTAGTTTATATACGCCGGTGGTACTCATGTGGTTAAAGTCGTATCGTAGTCTTAGCGTCAAAGTATAGTATTATTGAATTCAAGACATTGTTATTGTATAGATGGGAGGATGAAAATTATGATTGAATATTGGGTCACAAATATTGAGTTTGAGAAGCTCTGGTTTAAATCATTATATCTAAACGATGCCTTTGCCATCTAATGTGGCTAGTCTTTATAACTTTGACAATATCCGGTTCTTTAAATCGGCTGTAAATTTCATAATTACATTGTATTCTATAGACATCATTTTGCTTAACTTCACCCAAGATCTTTCGGAATATTTTTCTCTCAAAAATTAGTAGTTTATCCTTTTCATATTTATTTAACGACCAGCCTTCGTTGTAATACAACGCAATTGGTCTAATTAAGGTTTGTGTAAGTTGAGTTTTGTTTTGACATTAATAAACTTGTACTTAAATTGGCTTCTCAACACACTTGTTTGCCGTAAGTAACCAAATATTTACTGCAGGCTTTATATCATTAGTAGTATCACTAATGGCAGTTACAAGGTACTTAAACTGCTGTACACCCTCAAAAGTAGAATTATTGATTTTCAAAGGGGATAAGTAATAGTTCTCTGCGTTAAAGACAAAAACTTTAGTTTTCTCTTGGTTAATAGTGAGACTCCTTTATGCTGATAGCCACTTGTTTTGTACCATCTATGATATCAATGTAGTCAGTGAAGGCTACTAATTGTATGCTTCTATTAAAAATAGTAGATACAACAACAGTTAACGAAAAATTAGCTATTCAGAGCACGAGTAGTTGAAAGGAAATTTACTATAAACCAGGGGTCGGCAAACATTTAGCTGTGGCGGGCCAAACCAATCTACTAATATGATTCAGCGTGTCTCACAGTAGGAAATTTTCGCATCAATTCGATTCCCACAGTAATGCATGCAAAAGTAGAAAGCAATGGTAAAGAATATAGAGATTTATAGTATTATTATTAAAATAAACAGCATGAAATATAACTATTTATTCCACAAAAATAAAGCAATTAAAATTGCGATTATATTGAATATTTTTATATATATAAACAAAAGCGGGAAACAGAGTACATGCAATTTTTTCTCTTCAAACAATTTTTTCTCTTCAAGCAATTTTCTCTCTTCAAGCAATTTTCTCACTTCAAGCAATTTCTCTCTTCAATCAATTACATCTCTCCTGCAATGACATTCAATAATTCACAGTATAGCTTTAAATTTATCTTTGGAGTTATATTTCAGAACTTTTCGTAACTCTGTAAATGCCCATAATTCTGAAAATATTTGTCAAATTAGATTCTTAACAAAATCATCAACTTCCATCTACTTAAAAATTGACAAATTTGTAGAGTAGTGCAGAGTGCCACTGAAAATTGTACTGCATGCACAAATGGCGCGCGTGGCATAAGTTCCCGACCCCTGCCATAAGCCTTTAAAATACTTAAAAATGAATTGTATTCGTTTGAAATATATTTTTTATCAAACTGTTAAATTCATCAACGAAGATTAATTTTTCATTCATTGTACCACTTTTAATTCTTATACTTTTATAAAAAAAACCTAAAATATATATATATATATATAATTCTTTCTGATAATTGTGTAGCTCTCAAACTTTTTATTTCTCTCTCTGTATATAAAAATGGTCTTTTTCATAATTTATTCTTCATAAGTGCCCTTGTGAAGATTCTGAAATCTCTTATAATCTGGGTTAGGTAAGAAAAATAAAAAAGTTTCCTTTTATTTCTCACCCTTTGAAGACTGAGGTCGCGATCAATCTTCCAACGTCAAAGCATAAATGTTTAGGTGCTTAGAAGAAAGGAAGTAAAGATCCAGGATCTCTGGTTAAACTTCATTTTCTTGCTCAAGTGTTAATACTGAAGTTTCACTTTTAGTGCAGCATTAATAAAATGGCCTTGGTTACTCCTATATATAGAATAATACGTCTTTATAATCAAATAATGCTCGAGAGTTTTCCTTTTAAATGAGATTTCTCAGTTTATATATGATCCGAAGTTTATATTTTATTTACAATAATCGGCTTACTATGAATTGTACCTGAAAATTACCTCCTTTTAATTTATGTGTTAGATGAGGTCAAACACTGCAAAAATCTTTAAATTTGCCTGATTGCTTAAATTTGGTTACATAAAGAGCTTATTCCATTCCTTTTTTAATTCTGTGGTACTTTTAGTCATTCTTCCATACGGATATAATGCGAAAAATTAATTTGCAAAGCCATACAAATCTAAATCATGTTGTTATGAATTGTCACTCGTTAGAGCTTCTGTGGAAAATGATGTCTCATGGTAAAGTGCATATTAATGTCAAAAACTACATATTAATGTATCAGATGCTAACCTATTCTCCTTCACATATGCCGCTTTCAAAACTACTGAGACTTGTTTTTTCGTGTGTCATATTCTTTTTGCATAAAATTAAGATAGGTTTAGCATATCAATAAAGATTTAAATGTAAGCAAAATTGAATTTTTCAAATATTACTAAAATGTATAATGATTTATGTGCATAAAACTCAACAACGGTGTTGTGTATGGGCAGTAATGTTTACTCAGAAATTAATACATGAAAAATAAGTCTTTGCATTGATATAAGGAGTCTATAATCACTTGAAAGAAAAAAAAATTGTTAGAACAACAATAAGTTTTTCTTAAATGATACGTATTATTACATAAAAATAAGAAGGCTACAAATATTTTTTAGTATTATGCATCGGAATGTTTCATATTTACATTCAAAGAAATGAAATTCACTTTGATGTGATACTGAAAAGGTTAAATTTTTTATTAGTGTTTTTCTACACTGTAAAATAAAGATTTTTGCTTCGGGATAATACATTTATAATTTTTAAAAGTTTCAAATTATCATAATTACTCGAATTTAAGCCGCACTATTTTTCCAGTGTTAATGTTACTGAAAATAGGGTGCGGCTTAGAATCGATAGCAAAACATTTGTTAAATGGGAGAAATTTAAATTAAACCCCTTTCAAAAGGAAAAATATAACTGTCCATTCTGGCTACTTGCTTCGATGACTTATCCCATTCCGCAGTTTATCTACAGCATTCTTTTTATCCGAACATCATTACTTGCTTGCATTTAGGAAATTTTTTTTGTATACGCTCTCTTTTAATCCTCAAGACATCACAAATATCGTTAATAGCTTCACTATGACGCAAGTATGAAAACGGATGCAAATTCATTACGTAGAAAAAAAAACAGAAGCAAAGCAGCGGCCACTGAAATTTTGACACGGATGAAGCAAATATACGTGGATGGCGTAAAAAAAATGGCATAATTTTTGCTTGTAAATGTTTAGCAGTTTTTAATAATTCTTTTGAATTATTCTATAGTACATTCTGAAAAAAAAAAATGTTGCATGACAAATGTATTGGATGGCACGGAGGAAGACATCGTGTGGGAAAATGGTGACGAAGTCAGCTGTGACAATGGGAGTGACAAATCATTTTCGAAACATGATACTAACGATTAGAGGTCCATGTATGTATTTAAAAGTTTTTAATAGTAATAAAACAAATGAATTATACACTCCTTAATAGTTCTCGTTAAGTATTTTTTAGAAATTCTGTAAGTATCGGATATTGATGAACCTTTTACACATTTTATTATTATTTTTTCTCAAAAATATGTAGAGAATTGGAGGTGCGGCTTAGAATCGATGGTGGTTTAAATTCAAGTAAATACGGTAGTTAACTTACTGCATTTCTGATTATGATATGTACTAATTAATGGCCTTAATTTATTATATGAATTGTTCAACAAGGGATTTTCTTTGTTTCTCTTTATAGTCAGTATGCAGCATAATTGTCTCATTACAATTGTGACGGATCTATACGCGGCTCTACTAACCCCTTCAGGACTCTTTAATCAAAATATTTAATTCAACCAACTTTCACCGAGTGAAGAAAGAGTGATTATGCAAATTAAGTATATTATATAAATTCTGTATTCGCGAGTTTTAGGAGTTAGTTGGCGAGTGAAGAATTGTGAAATGATTAAGTCCAATCGGAGTTTATCAATTGAACATTTCTAAGAGAGGATCAATCGACGGTGATTAAATCCGGATAAGGATCGCCTTCAAGGACTCAAGTGTAGGACTTGACTTCATAAAAGTACAGGTATCGTGATCCTTATTTAAATAGAAGTTTAGCTTATTAGTGCGTGACGTAGTTTATATTGAGCTTGTGTAAGTTATCGTGGAATCAGTTGACGGTCCGTATTATTATCCCCAGGCTAACGAGTCTCACCTCCGCGCTCTGCTATCTGATCTGTTATCTTAATTAGATTATTACTGTGTATGCTTGATATTTTTGGTGACAATAAAAACTTAGAGTGAATCATGTCTACTGATTATTCAGTTCCTCCCACACACCTAGCCGGGTCCGAGGGTAGGCTAGGGGTTTCAGAGTCGAGTAGGAACCGACAGGCATTACACAATATAAAACAAATTATTAGAAACTGGAAAAAGTTCATTACAGTTAATTTTGATAAAGTGCCTCGCAATAACGTCATTTTAAAAAATACTTTTTGCTTAATAAGCATTTTCAGAATAATAGTTCCTTTTATAAATCCGAGCTAAGTTATAGAGAAATTAGCAATCGACTAATGACTATATTTGAAAAATTAGGTATAAATCTACTAGAATGTAAATTCCTGGATATTTTTAAGCCCTAAATTCCTTAAAATTCCTGTTAAATTTCGTACAGCGAGCTATTATTTTACAATATATATGTAGTTAGGCGTAACCCTTTTTTAAACGATTTTTTCTTCAATTTTTCTTGTCCAATTATGTATAAATTTTCAAATGAAGGCTAAGGTTAGAATGCCATAAGTCTAGCTTAACCCTACTTCACCACTCTAAGTCAACGACAGCTCTAGAAAATATTATAATTTTCCATTTTGATCAATTGATTTGGTTATATCAAAGTTTTTCCTTTCTAAGTTTCGTACGATAACTTAGTATGTGTTTGTATTTATTTTATTAAACGCATAAAAGACTGGTAAAGCTTACTTTAACGATAATTATATTTTAGATGGTTGATGCAATATGGATAGTATTGATGGGGCAATCTTTTGTTGAATTGTAATCCAGCTTATTGTACATTTAAAAACAAATATGGGCGACACAAAACACAAATAAGACATTTACGCGTATTGTTATGCGCAAAAGCGGGGTGGGGCAGATTTTCCAGAGTCTCGGTTTCTATATTAAGCGGTAACCGGAAGTTCCAAACTCATATAACTTGCGTGGATGGAGCTTTTGATTGGCGGAAAGATATCGTATGGTGATGCTTATGTTAGGTTACTTTAAAATCTCTGAAATTCTTATTTCTGATATATATAATGTAATGTATAGTTAAGTTATTCTCTACTATAGAGACATAAATCATTAAAACACTAAAGATGAAGGAAACATTCAAAAACAGATATTAGAATTTTAAAAAAATTGCTAGAATTAAATAAATATGGATGCTGTGTAGCATTATAAACATTGCTGTCTTAGAAGACCTCTTTTATAAGTATCTTAATTATTATATTTTATAAGTATCTTACATTTATCTTTAACAAGTTTTCTGGCTAGTCAACCTTCTCTCTTTCTGTTTATAATACTCAGTGAAATCCTATTGAAAATAATGGATAGAATTTCTAAATTCACTACAATAAAAATGTAACTTATCAAAAAGTGTATTCAAAATGCATAGCCCACCCTAAATCTGTATGCAATAAGCAACTTTTTGCCAGATTTGAACCCAAATACAAATTCAAAGCATGGTGTTAGCTGAGTTGTAGCACTTAGCAAAAGTATAAAAGTATAAAGCAATAGTACTAAAATAATTATATAATACATGCATAAAGATTAATACTACACAGTCCCTTGAGAGACTCTAGGAATACATTTGTATTTGTCTATAAAATATTACTATGGTTAAAATAAAATTAACCCCGGGCTGGGCAAGGTTGACTCAGCCTTTCATCCCATCAGTGGGTCGATAAAATGAGAACCAAGCTTACTTGGGGACCAAACACTGGGGGTTTCGCTTCAGGCTGACCACCTGATCGGAACATCTGCTCATGCACCTCAGCGCCCAATGGTCACGTATACTGAGATGGGCACAGTAGGCCTTGGCCCACACGGGCTGTTGCGCCACTGAGTTTGAGAGTTTAAAATAAAACTAAAGGAATAATTAATTATAACTATAATTTAAATATGTTGGTAACTTTTATTATATCTGACTGGAAAAATGATAAAATCTCTGTAATAGTAAAATATTAATCTTCTAAAGAATTAAAGCCTTACACTATTTATAATTTCTTTATACAAATAATTATTAATAAAGTATAAGCATTTAAAAGTATTTAATGAGATTTTTATAGTTTTTTCTGAATTTTTTGAAAAAAGAAATTTGTTACGTTGTATGTAATTAATAATAATATTTCTGTATATATATATATATATATATATATTATAACAAAAACACATTTTTCTGGAAACGAACATTATTTTCTGTTTTCGAGTTTTTTAGATATTATTCTTTTTGTATCATAATAAAATATACAAAGTCCTCTGAATAAGTATATTCAGCATAAACATAATTTGAAATACTTCTATTTAACAATTCAAATTAATACCAGAATGGTACAAAATAGCAAAAATTTATAAATCAGTAATTATCAGATCTTTTCTGTTTTTTTCTGTGTTTATTGATGACGCAATATAAACAAATACTGTTCCTTTTTGGCATTTTTGCAACACAACACGATGTTAGAACTGGTCTGCAATTTCTATGATGGATGACCAAACTCTGAGCAACATGCTTGTATCAAATGTAGCGTGAAGCTCAGTCAATTTGTTACCAATTTCCAACAATGTTTTTTTATGTTGTTTGAGAACTTTCCTTAGAACGAACAATATCTTTCTAACTGCTTGATGCGTGTGAAGTCTGCTAGAGTGTCTACGGAAAATGACAAATGTTTTAGTGACCAAACTTAAAAGAAATATCAGGCAATGTAGAGCAATACGAGATGTCAAAGCGTGGGACAGATATTGAAGGAGATGTATGACTTTACACATAAATATTTTTTGAAAAGTACAACTACTCAAATTTTATAAAATAAATGAAATTTTTGTTGCTGATGTTTGGGGACTGTTTGATAATGTAGATATGATCGATTTTTTAAAGTTTTGACGTTGAAGTTTAGATACGGCACCATTTTAGTGCCCAGGTTTTTTAAAAAGGAATTGCCATATAATCTTTAAGCTTTAAGAAAATAGGAATTTTTTTACATATATTTAGTCAAAAGAAATTTAGCATTATCAAGCCCCGTTTTTCCTTTTTCCAGACAATTTTTTTAATATGTATTATATTTTTACTCTTATGAATAGAGTTTTACTTAATGATTTGGATTTTGGAAAAATATGTCATAAATTTAGTTAATTAATAATCAAGAATTCCAATAAAATAACTGTTTAAACAGTTTTTTGAGAACTCTAAAAGCATTTTGTGTTTAATGATTCCTATAAATAAAAGCAAACTCAAATATATTTTATCAAATCCTAATTTCTCAAGCTAACATTCAAACAGATTTTATTTTTGATAGAAATGAATTTATAATTTCATCTTTTGTCCTTTATAAAATGTTCTAAATTTTAGATATAACATCAATTTCTGCATTAAAACTATTTTTGGAATTTCAGAAGAATTTCAAGATTTGCTTATACTGAATGCAGATTTGTCCTGTAATGATGTTAGTATTTTACCAATGCATTTTCCGATACGATAATGATTAATCTGTCCCTTATTATTAAAACTTAATCTAAATCCCTCCTTTCGATATATAAGACCACTTTATAGCTTAGGCATTGTTAACTCTAAGAGAAGCTCCATTCACACACACATTTTTCTATTCAACATTTCTGATTGTAATAATTTAGGCTTGTAGTAAACACTTTCAAATAATGCTGCTCTTATTATAATAGCTCTTTTTAAATGATATATCGTTGATTGTTTTAATATATTCTTTCTTAAAAGTCTAAATATTAAATGAATGGAAGTTTGGTATGAGCAGTTCCAGTATATATGCTTCAGTCCCATCGGAATTAATGCGTTTTCAAAATACATCTTACTGATTATTGTTTGCTATACAACATCATGTACTTATGATGCTATTACCAGATTATGAAATGAAGTCTGCATCCTTAGGCAAAAAAGCAATGCCTGTACTGGTTGCAAATGATACCAATGAATAATTTTATTCTGTTTCTTTTTCAACTGGGATTTCCCTGACATATACGCTTTATAAAATGTAATCTTGGAAGCCCTCAATTTTTTATTTCTAGCGAAATCTTTTTTGAAAGTTATTTTTTTAGAATATATTAATTTAAAAGAAGTGTTTAAGAATCTCTTTGTTCTTTTTTTGTGTTTTAGTATCATTGGTACTTCTCTGCGTTTTATTGAGTGAAATTAAATAAAAAATTCAGCTTATTACTAGAATCTTATTATCAGCCACTTACCAGTTAACACAAAGGATGGTTCGAGATAAAAACTGAACCCAAATCAAACTAAGACCATATAAACAGTAAGAAAGACAATATTATACAAGAAGGTGGAGTGAGAGCTATATTAACGTCTCACTATAAAGCTGCTCGAGGGTTTTTTGTGATGGACCTCCTATTTTTGAGCCATGGTCAAGTGATGAGGACCACACCTGAGCTGGCAACTCCCTCTCCTAACTTCCACACCAGTGGGAGGACATTTGAGCCTCGACAGATTTAACGTGCATCGGTTTTCTCTACACTGTAAGTCTTTAGAAGTACCGAGCCCGAACCTATGACACAACAGCCACGAGTCAGAGACCTTGACCGCTAGACCACCGTGGCCTCAAAAGAAAGTGGAAAACAGAAGTGTAGTTACTTGAACTTCTTCACTCTACGTATTACGACAAGTACTACTGGAATTGTTGATTATCAGGATTCAGGCACAGGTTGGCCCAACGAGTCGCGGTTATTGCGACTGGATTTAACTCATATCATTAGATGTCGGTTATTTCATTTGCGGTTATTTTCTAGCAGTATAGCAGTATTTAGTGAATTGTTTTGGAAAACTTGCTCTTCAATCTGCTCACTAAATAAAGTTGACAGCTGGATAAACCAGATAATTGTGGAGGCCATTAAATCTTCGACAAAATAACATCACGTGTGAAAAATGAGCTCACTGATTCCAATGAGGAGCAGTTACAGGTCGTGTTCCTTCTTCAGCGGCATTACTTTTTTGCTACTCAACTTGATTTGAAATGCTATTTCTTGTTACTAAGAGGTATACACTCATGCTTTACGGCTTATCATTTCTTATATTCTGCTCGGTTTATCTAAGACCCTATAGTAGCTTCAATTATCTTAATAAGCATTTAAAACTCATGAAAATATTAATTAACTGTACAAGCTATACATAGTATAGTAAGACCCCGCTTAACACTGTTTCGTTTAGCGTTGTTTCGGTTTAATGTTCTTTTATTTGAATTGTGGGATTTCCCGAAATTACACGCAGCGTTAGGATGCGTGCAATTTCGGGCATTTCACAATTCAAATTGTCGTGCCCCAGTCCTATCTTGGACTGGGTTCACATTGCCCGGCGCGCCTGGTGTGGAAAGAAACATATCATCACCAACAAAAGCCATAACAATAATTATTTATTGTAGACAGACAAATACAATTAACAAGCACAAGTTCAAACTATAAGTCGAAACCCTGGAGTGATTATCTAATCCCTAGATTAATCCTGATACTCAAATCTAACATTCAATTCTAACCTTCAAATCTAATATTCCCTACTAAGTAATCTCAGCTATCAGAATTGACAAAGGAGACGAACCCTTACTAACGTCAGGTCGGTACTAAATCTAATCTCTTTGATTCCTTCAATGATTAATAATATCAAATACTATCCAATACGCGCTAAGCTCGCTGAAGAGATCCGTAGACGATACTTACATTTAATTTGGCAATTCCTTCTCCTTCTCTTTCTTACTAAATCTAGACTTTATAGAGTCGAACTCATTAGCATATCACTATCTCGTGTTTTTCCCGAGGAGGCTGTGAAATAGAATAATTGCTGGCCCCAAAGTTACCCAAGAGGATTAATAGAAGATTGACGCGGATAGACCCGTCACAAAATAAAAGAGTGTTAAACCGAAACATCGTTAAGAGGTGTCTTACTGTACGTGGAATTTTTGAAAATATGATTTTAACGTTATATTTGAGAACCATAATATGGTTTGATTTTGATAATTTGATACAATAATTGGATTAAAAGTATTAGTGTGAAATAAATGAAAAAATATGTACAATTTCATTTATCTTTCTAGCGAACATATTATTCTTGTTTAAATCATTCGAACAGAGAAGAAGAATTAACAAATTCCGATTGAAAACATACTTTTCTTAGTTACTATTGCTATGCTATTTGAAGCAGTCACAGCTAAAATAATAATATCTCATTGAAAGATAAATTTCTCTTTTGACAAGTGGAAAAATGTGTTACCTTTATCTTAGAAAGTAATCTTATTTTTTTGTACAAGCTGTACTTGTTCCGTTCAACACGAACCCGAACAAGATGTCCTAATTACGTTATTACATAAGCTAAAATCTACAAATACTTCAAGTTATGATGAAATCAATTGCTTGTAAAACGACGTGCAAGTCTATCTAAAAATGTGAAGAAAGAATAACCAATAAATAAGCAGGAGTTCTAAGAAGTTAATTCAGAGATTGTAAAGTTGAATTTTTTTCTCTTCTGTATTAATATGTCTAAGTAAGCAAATTTAGAAAAAAATAAGATTATATGTATAATAAACAAAGCGTTTTGTACTGTTTGTTTGACTTTTCAAGAGGAGAGTGTGATTTAATGATGCTATTTACTTGATGAAATGTTTAACATTTCTAGTAAAAATTCAGGTCATTAAAAAAAGATAATATGAATAGTTCTAACTATCCTATTGTGTTTCCAGTACACCAAATGGGAGAATGTTTGAAGTGTTATTTAATATTGGCAATCAAAGAAAATATTCTGGAAATCATATTTAAGGAGTTTCTACCCACAATTAACATCAAATTGTAAGTCAATAACAAATATTTAAAACATTTCTTGGATCAATCTTCACCAATACTAAAATTGATTTCAAATAACCCTCCATTTTGTCCTCACAGTTCGATTGGAAATTAAACCTGCTTTGTGTTTTTAATCATCCATGTTCCATGGAATTTTCCTTACAAAATCTAGCATTAAATAAAGAACAATGGATTAGAAATGTAGTGAATGATAGAAGCTCACTGGATGAAAGACATAATCAAGCAAAATTGTTCTGATTGATTGTATACTAACTTCACACTTTGAAGCTACCCGACGGCCAATTATGACAAAAGTCAATGAATTTTGAGCCTTGTTAATGGAAGAGGACAACATCTGATCTAGTACTCTTTCTCTTTAGCAGTGCTTCTATAACTTTCAATATTGATGACCCAATTTTCAATTATATTTTTATCACGCCCCCCCATATACAATCATAATGTACAGAATGCAATAATGAACTTTGATACTAAACCTACAAAACGATTTTAATTATAAACCGTACAAATTAATAAGATAAGTATTAAATTTTGTATATGTTACTTGTAAGATTTATATATTACTTTTGAGTAATGGATAATTATTACCTTATTTTTCCTTTCTCTAATTTTTTAAATTGGAACAGATTGCAGAATGACATTTAAAAATAAGATTTATTTCCTCCATCATCCATTTCTTAAAATACAAACATCGTTAGAAAAATAGTCTAATCTATGTTGCTCTACATAGGATATGAAGAGTAATTGTGTTATTTTCAATATTAAAAGCTAGAAGACTTCAAAATGTCTTAACCCGGAAGCAGCTACGCACTCGATACTACGAGACGTTATAGGTAACTCGTAACGTTAATGGGTGACTGGGTCACCCCAATCTTTTTTTTTATAATTGTTTTTATTGTGCACGATAAAAATCGTAATTGCAGTGAATAATTTGAGAGAAAGTATACATACCTACTTTCAAGAACTTTTCAATATTTCTTTGATCATTTGAGAACAAAATATCCAATCAAACTGAACTAAAATGCTTCAAATGTGCGTGACTTTAATAAAGGGCCAAAACGGTGTCGGTTTAAGATCATTTCGGGTCCTGGGCACAGAAGTTCTACGGGCCCTCTTGGCACTGTCGGAGCCAAGGAGAGGCCTTGATTCGGTTAAATCCAGCTTTTCTGGGTGCCCGCCCCAAGCGGATAAACCTACTCTGTGCCCCACGTGACTGCTCCCGGGTTAGAAGTGCATTCAATATAAAAATATGAATATTAGCTCTTAAAATAATTATGTTAAACGTTTTCATTATGTTTACACGTTTGAGAATACTCATAAAAAATAAATCTTGACCACAATAATCTTTCAAAGTTCTCTCTGTGCTTTTCCAAATATCATAACACTCTTTTACATGGAAAAAAGAGCAGCAGAAGTACATTATTTATAACTTCACTGAATGAAAATAAACACATAAGAGGGGACGGAATTAACCATTAATCAGATGATCAGCAAATGTAAGGTCAATCAGATGATCAGCAAGTGTACTCTACTATCGGGGTGAAAAGTGAATTAAAAGAGTCTTCCTTGTCTTTCTACAACTAACGTACAGTATTTCAAAAATAATAACAGTGATGAATTTTTTATCATCTTAGAATTTTTTTTTGATTCTGGGTCAGGGTTTTTCTCTGAAAGAGTAGTATTTTAGGTTTAAAAAGAAAATATAATAAAAAAAATCTCCCATGTCTTTCCCTATCGTGGGATTACATCAAATCAAACAAATTGTTTTTTTATTCGGTTATAGGATCAAAAATGGTTAATAAACGTGTTAAAGCTTTTATTTTCGATGACGTAATATCCCCAGATGGTATAAATAATGTAAATGCGTGTTTTTTATTATGTCAAAAAGTTTTTTGTTTTTCTTCATTTCAGTAAAGGAATTTTTTAAAAATCTTTTATTTTCGATATACTCACACCCCCCTCGTGGAGTTTTCACGCCCCCTCCAGGAAGGCGCACCCCACAGTTTGAGAAACGCTGTCTTAAGCTATCCGACTACCCTAAAATTGGGAATTTTGCCAAAAATTGACAAATTTGTTAATGATTTTATTTTATAGACCATCTTATTAGCTTTATTAAAATACCAAGTTTATTATTTTCCGTTCAATAGAACAGAAACTACAAGTGTTTTAGTAAAAGTAGATGACATTACTTTAAGAAAGATGTCATACTTTAATACGCGTTTCACTCGAAATGTGTTTTTTGATTGCTCAAAAAGTTTTGAAAAATAATTAACAGTAATTTTTTGTGTATGTTCTTTTCAATAGTAGAAGTGTTTTAGCCTTCAGATTTATCATCACTGTTTTATTACAAAATGTACAGCACCTTATGTTAATATAATCACTGTTTTTTAAGCAATTTCATATAATAACTAAGATAAAGTGCTCTAGTTTTTGTAAAAATTAAAATATGTCTTATCCTGAAGGTCATTTCAAATATTTATTAACATAGCAACACTTTAGAATTGAAAAATTGAAAATTTATTCATAAACTTTTTGTACTGAATGGGCCCCGTTTATGTTACTTTTTGTAAATTTTTACCCATTTTTTCCCATTTTAGTAATAATAATTTCTTTTCTTAATTTTAGCATATTTTTCTTAAAACAGACTAAGCAAATTTAAAAATCACAAAAAAAAAAATCCCCATATCTCCATTTTATAAAAAAAATGTCGTAAGTAGTCGGATACCTTAAACGTCACACCACGTCAACGAGAAGACTTTGAGCCTCGAGAGATTTAAGAGTGCGGGTCTTTAATGGTACTATTACTGGAACAATTAATTCTGCAGAAACAACGTCAGCTGTGGCGTAACATATTCCACCGCAACCACCGCATTGCTTGGAGGGGCAGGGATTCAAGGGGGCCCCAAGTCTGACTGACTAAAAGTATGTATTTGGGCTTGGTTACCAAAACCTGACTTTGTAAGGAGGCCCTAATGTTCTACGTTACGGCATTAACGCCAGCCACGAGTTGGTGAAGCTGACCACTCTGCTACAGCGGCAAAATAATTTCACAAAGCATACCTGATGAGGTTCGGTGAACACATAACTCTTTATAATTACGTCCATGAAAGTAAAAAATTTTTTTATTATAATATTGATTAAAACGATTTTTCTGATTGGAAATGTTTTCCAAGGACTCGAAGAAATGTTATAGTTTGTATTTTGTGAGATAGGAGAAACTGGACACATTTACAGGAATAATGATAATTGCTGAGTTTCAGAAAAAAATGATCTAATAATCTATTGATGGTCGAAAAAGTTTAGCAGTGAACTCATGATCAGATGACGCGTGTTCGAACCTTGTTTCTTTCTAAGATCAGTCATATAAAATGGCCCAGGTAGATTTAATCGGCTAGAACTCATAGTCCTTACTTTGACATGTTATGGACTTAGAAAATAGAGTTCAAGTCCCTGTGCAAACCCTGTCATCTGATCTTGATTAAGAACTATGAGGTGCATTTGGTTGAAGCTAGTATACTAGAAGCCTAAAGGAATGCTCGAAGACCTAACTTGCGAGCGAGTTTCTCCTGGGTATAATAATAATCAGGAACTCTGAGCCCTCCCTTCTCTGAAGATTTATTGACTTGCTTTTTTATATTCATTCTGCATCTCTTGTCACATGCATTCATTTTCATTTGTCCTTTTTTGACATCCTCTCTGAGTATGTTCAGATTCAATATATTCAAGTGGTTTGGAACCCGCATACGATATCTAGAAATTATTAAAAAATTGTTGGTACAGAAAGAAATTAGTTTTGAAATATTTTTGGAAACTCAATCTGCTACGACAATTACCTAAATCGATTTAAGAAAGAAAATTCCAGATGTGTTTCCAGAAATATCAAGACTAAGTGCAAAGAAAGACAAGGAGAGTATTTTATAAGATATAATGAAAACTTTTTTTCTTATACAGTTGAACTCCTATTTAACGAACCTCTAGTTAACGAATTTAGCGATTTTTTTCCAAATTTTGTTTTATTTGAATGAAGATTAAAATGAAGGCAAAGTCCCTACTAAGCGAATTATTTCAAAAGATGAAGCTTTTTTTAAAAAATTAATTTGTGTTCGAAAAAATTGGATTCTTTTTCAAATGACATACCTTTTTTGTCCGGAAAAGAAAAAGGTTTTTCTTGTAAGCAGCAAGCTACGAGCTTGTAAGTTACGAGAATGCGTGCAGACCATTTTCGTGCAGATGAGTGTAAGCTATCGTGTGAGCTTTGAATAAGACATGAAATTCCTCCTTATCCGGTTCCGAAAAAAGGATATTTTAACATTTTAATGATTATGTTACATTTGTGACGGTTGTTGAGGAAATTGTTGATTTGTCGGAGCCAATTAATAGCGATTCGGATATAGAAATTATAATGATGAGACTCTATAAAAATTGTTATACATTTTCTAATGCCTACATTGTTTGGAAACTGAGAACACATATTTTATGCAGCAGGATATAAATGACGCAGTATTTTCTACTAAGATAAAATCGAAAAAGCACTTTTAGAATCAGGAATGAAAAGATTGTCAAACATTCTAATGTGTATTTTAAATTTCTCAATTAACTGGAGAGTAATACTTAACTAAATATATATTTAGCTGTTGAATAAAAAGCGCAATTTCTAACGATGAATGTTTTTTTTGTGTAGATTATTATTATAGAATTTCCAAAAAGTAAGTACAAAAAATTTGTATTTTGTTTGAGCCCCGATATAACGAATAACCACGAATTAACGAACAAAATGTTCTGTCTCAATGAATTTGTTAAATCGGGGTCATACTATACATAGGTTAAAAACGCACACATGCTTTTTAACCTACATCTTTAAAATGCTTTGTAAATTATTCAGAAGAAATTATTCCAATCAAATAAAATTTGCTAAACTTCTGAAGGTATGATTTATTTAAATAAGTTGAGTGCACTAACATGTGAAACAAGATGATCATTACGTGACCTGTAGTTTGATGAGAGTCAAGCAGTATGTCTATCCGTAAAATAACACTTCTTTAAATTTTAGTTTCAGTTTGATTCAAATTCGGTTCTCATGTTACTCCCAAAGACGTGAAATCCGATTGTTCAGTCCACGCGTCATTTTAGCGATTACTTCAGCTTTAGATAGGTGTAAAATATCGGATTCTGTTTTACGAAAAAAAAAGCAAAACAGAAATGCTTTTAAAATAAAAGCCATTAAGAATAAAAAATGCCATATTCTTATCTTTTTTGATGAAATGTCTTCTTTCAGCCTTTTGTGATAAAAGGAAATTCCCTTCCTTCTTTCTATAGTCGAATTACTACAATCAATAACATACAAGATTAGCAACATTTTTTTGCTTATTTTCTTCTTTCTCTTGAACAGAAAATTTGAAACATTTTTTCCCATATACAATTATATTGTTTGTATTGTGAAAATTTTCTACTCTTAAATGCAGTTTTTTTTATTGTAAAAAGTATTGTTATGTTATGTGAAACATAAGCAACTAAAAAATTATTTTTATCGAAAACCTTTAAGAAACAACGTTTCATTTCCATGAAAATGAGTCTGAGCCCATATACAAGTACACATAGAAGATACTGCAGTGTTACTTTAATATCCTTAGGTATATATTATAATGCATATTCTTGTTGGAGTCGTTTTCTTCAAACATACAATGAAAGTAAATGTAAGTATATTAGAAAAGAAAACCCATTGTGTTAATATATAAATGTCTGCTTAGGTGAGTGAACTCATATACAGAAGTTTTTTAAATATTTTTAGAATTTGTTAAAATACATTGCAAGAGTTTTTGAAATGTGCACCTTTTTGGCATTTATTTTTGAAAAGATGCCATGCTACTTTACTAGTGCCATTTGAGCATTGATTTTTGCTGACTGAAATTTTTTTTTGAAAGTGTATTTGGGCAGTAATTTAGTTAAAAAAAAGAAATTGTTTCCTTCCTTTTCAAATTGAAGGGATTTAATAGTATCAAAAAATAAAAATCTTTGAAAATGCCTCGGATTGAGTGTAAGAAATAAAAATACTTCAATTTTACACACGCATTTAAATTAACTATCCTACTAATTCAGCTTTGCAGTCAATAATTCACTTTATAATTTTATGATAATCAAAATAAATATCTTAATACGACCTTAAACACAGAAACATGGTTCTGGGAAATAGAAATTTTATATCTAGTGTTTTACAGTAAGACAATTAATGAAATTATTCTTGCTTATTTTTACAATTTGAAGCTGGAAATAATTAAGAGTAAAATTTTCAAATGATAGTTTTATTTTTTTAGGCTTGCTGTTGTAATTTTACTGAAAGTTAATTTTATCCTCACATGAATGAAAGAAAATTTTTTGAAGAATTAGATATTTTATAAAAGCCACCCATAAAAGCCTTTTATGATTGACATTTAATTTTCCAATAAAATCTAAAAGAAAAAATATTTTTATCCTCTGTATTGTATTAAAGGAGGGAGGATGGAGCAAAACGTCTTCATTATTACATCTACCGATCAATCATCTGTAAGCCCTTTTCATACGCTTGGTTTCATTAATTTTATAATTCCATCGAGTAAAGTTGGGCGCATTTTTACTACTTTAACATCTATAATGGAAGAGTTATCGCATATAATGGTTATGGCAAAGAGATATTCATAAAAATGATTAAATATCTTAGCTAACTTTTTAATTGTTCGCTTTTCTCTAACTTAAAAAAATCGGGTCTTAAGTCAGTTAGCTAGGAAATATATATAACAAGATTTAAATATATAAAATTCAGCACACAAATGTAGAAGACGCAATGATCCATAATATCTAGTTGACTAAGTGTATTTTGTACTGAAAGTAATATGCAGTTACGTTATGAGAATTATGCGAATGTGTGTGTGTGTAATGGAGGGATTTCTTATAAAATTTTTTCATTTACTAATGACTTTTTTTTGTACAAATGGTTAAAAATACTAAATATAACTTACATTTCAATTGAAAATCTTAATTCGCCTTTTAACGATTGGATAAATTTTTAAATGTGTGAATTTCGTTGCTCAGGAGAATATTAACACTTATTTTACATAATAAATGAAGTTTAATTGACATTTACGTATACCGCGAAAAAATGAAAACATTCAATAAAAAACAAAACAAAATTTATAAATGCTTGTATATAAACACTCTGAACCATGACCCATGGAGAAAAAATTAATAATAAATCAAGTTACTGCTTCTTCTATTTTGTTATACGGAAATAATTTGGCCTTATACTTTAATTAAGCTGACCCTCAATTTTTCTAAGAACATTGTAAGAATAAAATGCATACTTACATTATAAATCCGAGATTCTAAGCTTGAAAAGCTTTATTTTTCTCATTCTCAATCAATGGCTTATTTTATTTATTGGTGTGGGAGTCTCATTTTCAAAATAAGAGGATATACTCTTTACTTTGGGATTATTTTTAGAGTCATCAGTTGATGAGGGGTAGTAGATTGCTAAAGACTTCCAAATTTCAAACTCTTTCTCCCTTAATGGAAGTTAGAGGATGGAAACTCTAAGCAATTTAAAAGATTAAAGAATGCGTGGTGGTTTGTTACTTCAGTGTTTGTTGAAATGTAGGATTTACTTTGTTGATACTGTTTTAGGGAATGAATGAGCTCTTAAGGTATCAAACTACCCTAAAATTGCGAATTTGGCCAAAAATTGACAATTGTTTATGATTTTATTTTATAGTCCATCTTATTAACTTTATAAAGATACCAAGTTTATATATTATGTTCACTAGAAAACTACGAATTTTTTAGTAAAAGCAGATGCCATTTCTTAAAGCAGGATGCCCTATTTTAAAAATGCGTTTTACTCGAAATGTGTTTTTTTTTAAATGCTCAAAGGGCCAGTGATTGCTAAAAAAGTTTGAAATAACTAACTAAAATTTTTTTGTGTATGTTCTATATAGTAGTAGAAGCGTTTTAACCTTCAGATTTATCAATCACTGTTTATTACAACAGATAACAGTTCTTTATATGAATGTAATCACGGTTTTTTATGGAATTTCATATGTAATAGCTAAGATAAAATGCTCGTTTTTGTAAAAATTAAAATATGTTTTATCCTTAAAGACATTTCAAAAATGAATAACATAGCAACACATCAGAATTGAAAGTTTTTTAAATAAATTTTTGGTGCAGAATGGGCCGCATTTATGTTATTTTTTATAAATTTTTAC